>JAJIBD010004104.1:5000-54650 GCA_021461705.1 Cryptotis parvus
GTAGGTCCCTGAGTGGTGGGCAGTCTCAAATGCCCCACTCCCATGGTCACCATCTCTAGCCTACAGTCACCCCAGACTGCAGCATAGTCAAGCACAGGGTTAGCACTGACTTTGCGATGGTCCCAGGTGACATAAGAGCTGTGTCCAGGAGGCGACAGAGATGAGCTCCCAGGAGAAGCCACCAGTCTCAGTGGACAGCGAGGCTGTGGTGCAAACAGCAGAGCTGGAGAGAAAGGGACCCGGTGAGCCAAGTGAGGACTGGTCAGGCTCAGTGGGAGGAAGGAGGATATCGGGGAGTTTCCTGTTGCTTTTCTGCCTTGTGACCTCCAGTTCTACTGAGCTGGTCTCCCCTTATTACTGTCATGGTCCTGAACCTCTAACTCAGCAGTCCTGCCCTCCCCCAGTGTCTGTGGCTGTGGGATACCCCGCCAGGGTGTCCGGAGACTCACGGCACCTAGTAGGATGAAACTCCACCTCCTCTCCTTCCCTGTCCTCCCGCCCTCCCCCTCACATATCGAATCCACAGAAATATTTGGCATTGGTCTCTCTCTCTCCAACGTCTAGCCTCACCTTCCCTCCGTCGCCTCGCTTACATCCCCATTACTTCTCTCCAGCCATCACCACTGCACTCCTCCATGTGATGTAGGGTTAGAGAATCTTCGCACGCTGAAAGCATGACTTTTGGGGCTCGAGAAAAGTGGGTACTGGCATGTCAGGGCCTTGATACCTTCTGAACCTAATTCTGTTCTTCCCCACCCCAGTGCAGGCGTTAGGTTTTCTGTCCCCACGTCTCAGGTCACCCAGGAAACCTTCCTGCAGAAAAGCCCTCTCCTCTCTTCAAGAGGGATTGCCTCACTCAAGCCCAGGCAAGGGTGCAGTGTTGCAGTACACTGTTGCCCAGAGCCTCTGCACCTTGCCTGGAGTTATCTCCCTGCAGGCCACTTTGTTGATGGGGGAGGAAGACAGTTTGGATCTGTGACTTAAAGTGGCAGTATATCTTACCATGTATTCTTTGTTAGCTGATATGAATATTTTTTTTCTCATGCTACCACAATCATTGTGGGACTAGGTAAGATCTTACCAGTATATTTCACTTGATCACTTGAATCCCGTTATTCATCGATTTGCTCGAGTGGGCGCCAGTAACATTTCCATTGGACCCTATCACGTGCCAATGTAGCCCAATGGCATCTGGTTGATTCAGGAATATGAAGAGCCTCAAACCGTTCCTTTAGGGTCTTTACAAGGAAGTCTAACCATCTTGTAGGTGGGTGGCCACGTGATATTTTGACATCCCGTGGGATCCAGTCGGTAATGGCTCTAGTCCAGCGGTTGTCTCCAAATCGCATTACATGTTCAGCCCATCTGATTTTTGATGCCTTGGCAAACGAGACAGCGCCCCTGATTCTGGAATAGCGACAGAGGTCAGAACTCCTGATTCCTTCTCTCATTTGAGTGAGCGTGATATTCCAAGCATAGCTCTTTTGATTCCTCTCTGGGAGACCCGAATAGCATTTTCATCCTGCTTTCAAGGGCCCAGGTCTCTGAGGCGTATGTTAATGCAGGGAGAACTGTGGAGTCGAAGAGATGTGCCCGGAGCCGGAGGTTCTTTGTCCTTTTAGCTATTTCTTCGATGCCTTTGAAGGCATTCCATGCCACTCTCTTCCTCCTGCACAGCTCAGGTTTTAGGTCATTCATCATGTTGACTTCTCGACCTAGGTACACATAACTGCTGCATTCAGAGATGTTTGTTCCATTGAGAGTGAATGGGGCCGGTGGAACTAGTTCATTTTTCATGAACATAGTTTTCTTCAGATTCAGCTGTAGACCTATCTTTCCACATTCTCGGTCAAAGTCAGCCAGCATTTGTGCCGCTTGGCTAATGTTTGGTGTTATTAGAACGATGTCATCAGCAAAGCGGAGGTGGTGTAGTTGCCGACCATCTATCTTCACTCCCATTCCTTCCCATTCTAATTGTTGCATGATGTTCTTGAGGGTGGCACTGAAGAGTTTTGGTGAGATGGTATCACCCTGTCGAACCCCCTCTTTTCACATCAATGATCACTTCTTTGTAGAATGGTGAGATCCTGGTGGTGAATCCGTAATACAGCTCACGAAGGATCTTGATGTATTGGGTTTGAACAACCTGTTTGACTAGGGCTTCGATGACTGCTTCAGTCTCCACAGAATCAAAGGCTTTCTGTAATCAATGAACGTGAGACAGAGCGGCATCTTGATCCGATACTGGCCTTATCGGATCTCTAAGTAATTAGACCAGAGAGAAATGCTGTTTGCCTCCAAGCAAGCAAGGATGGCTCTCTAATAAGTCTAAAGGCTAATATACAAAACAACTATTGAAGTAAAGACGAGAATCTTGTGAAGGCTTGGAGAAATATATATCTGGCTATACAATATCCACTGGTACAGATATGTGCCCTTCCCCCCCATCTGCAAAGGACCTGGTGGAAAACCAAGGGCCTGCAGCCTTGGCTGGGGCGATATTAACATTCCAATGGGACTAGGTGAGGTCCTGGGAGAAGTTACCTGAGGGGAATTGGCCTTAGGGTCAGGGCTGAAAAGTGATATCACTTTTTTTAATCACTGAAAAGTGATAAAAGCTGTAGCCTGCTTTCTTCCACAAATTTTCTTCTTCTCTTCCTCTTCACTCTCTCTGCCTCTGTTCTCTCCATTATCTTCCCTGTTGGGCCTTAGCACATGGTAGCAGCCATCTTGGCCTAGGATTCTAAACCTACATGTGGCCAGGGCCCAGCTAGGAACCTAAAGTCTAGGGTTTTCTTATTGTTGAATTATACAATTCAACCAGTACAAGTTGTGAATAAAGCCTTTTTGAAACTCTGCTGGATTCTCAGGTCTTTCTCTGTCCACCTGCCGCCGATCCCCTGGGGCAGAAGGGAATCCATGACCCTGCTCCTGGATTTTGTCGGGGAACCAGTATAGGGATTCTAGCCTAGGAAGACAGCACTGATGGCTAGTCCAAGGATGCCCTGTGACACAGGATGTGTTCTGTGCCATTGGAGCTGTGGGCTTGTCTCATTCTGCAGACAGACAGTGCTCATAGGTCTGATGGTCTGTACTAGGGATTTGCTTGTCTTGTTGAAGTCACACAGCTCAGCTGGTGACCACCAGGTCCACCCCTTGTCCCTCGGCTCCCAGGAGGTCATCACATCCTACACAGGGTATGTTGGGCACAGCAGAGCATGCGTCTTTTTGTAGGTCAGCAGCAGCTGTGTGAGACTCGGACCTGGCCAGGGTGTCTGTCCAGGCACCGGTGGTCTCTTATTCAAATGACTCAGCAGGGGCTGTGGGTATGCAGATGGGACTTCTTGCAGGGACAGGATGGTGCAGGAGCAGGGTGTGCTCTGGGGACAAGGACGTGGTCTTGCATGAAACCCCCAGGGGCTCACTGTGGCATAAAACACTCAGAAAGTCAGTGGGTCCATCTCTGAGGTTTCAGAGGCATACTATAGACAGGCGTTTGGCTCCTGGCCTCACTGCTGTGAACCCTATCAGGCCTCCTCTCCCCTCCTTTTGCACCTTTCTTAAGGCCACAAATTCTGGCTCAACTACCTTGGGAAGAATGAACTAAGGTCTGGGCAAGCCCCCTGAAGCTTCACTTGGAATTTTGGGTGGCCTAAGGAAAGATCTCAATACAGCTTTAAGTGGGACTCTGGTCCATGTGGACAAACACCAGCTGATTCTGCTCCCTGCTCACTGCTTCAAGCTCCATGACCTGTGGGCCCCTGAGACTTCATGGAAACCATCACCTCAGCCTGTCCACTGGACAGTGAGGACCTGGAGGAGCTGGAAGGATGAGGCTCCACGCCTGTCCACAGTGCAGTGAGGCTCCAGTTTTGTGTTTCATCAAGGGCCTGGAGTAGATGAGTGAGATCCCCCCAACTGTCTCCCTGCCACAGCAGTAGGGAGCGGCTGTGCCTCACCCAGCAGGAACCACCTCATTTGCATTGCAGCAGAAGCAATGTTTGCGAATTTAATTAATCACAGTTTACATGCTAATAACCCTTGAAATATTTTTATGGGTAAATAATGGATATTCCCTGCTTGGGAGGGGGCAATCGTTTCTATTGTTTACTTATAACTCGTTTTCCGTGGCACCATCGAGAAGGACTGGGAGACCCAGTGCTGCCCGTGGAGGGGAGCAGTGGCCATCGCATCCCGGCGGAGGCTGCAGGCAGTACTCAGGGCAGCCGAGGGGCTGATTCCCTCTGCGGCCCCTTGGGGTCTCCTGGTCGTCACATCATGATTGTATTCTCCTGTATCCATCATCATCATCACCACCACTGCCCCTCTATCACCAGGGCAGTTACCATGACTGAAACCAGTCTTACCAATTCTTTTATTTATTTTTTTTAAATAAGTATTTTATTATACCACTGTGAGATATACAGTTACAAAGATGTTCACACTTGGGTTTCGGTCATACAGTGTTCCAGCACCCATCCCTCCACCAGCACCCATCACTCTTTTTTTTTTTTTTTTTTTTTTTTTTTTCCTTTCTTCCTTGTTGAAGTTTCTGTTCATTTCTTCTCCCCATTTTTTTGATGGGGTTGTTTGTTTTCTTCTTGTAAAGTTCTAGCAGTGCCTGATATATCCTGGATATTAACCCCTTATCAGATGGGTATTGGGTGAATATTCTTTCCCATTCTGTGGACTGCCTTTGCATCTTAGTCACTGTTTCTTTTGAGGTGCAGAAGCTTTTTAGTTTCATGTAGTCCCATTTGTTTATCTTTTATTCTAGTTGCTTTGTTAGTGATGTTTCACCTTTGAAGATGCCTTTAGCTTCAATGTTGTGGAGGGTCTTTCCTATATTTTCTTCAACATACTTTATGGATTCAAGTAGTCTTACCAATTCTTAATACCTCTTCTTTATTACCACCACTTACAACATCTCCGACACCCTACTCACCAATAAAATGAAGATTGTTTTATCACTGTCACAGTACAGTATCCATCATCACCGTGGCCTTTATACACTGTCACCATTTTTATGGCCATGACCACACCATGGGTCAAAGTGTTATGACCACACGCTTTGTTCACTTTTCTTTTAATTATTATTTTTTAGTTGAATCACTGTGAGATACACAGCTACAAAGTTGTGTTGTTCATGTTTGAGTTTCATTCATATAATGTTCCAACTCCCAGTGTATGTTTCCCACCAAAGTGCCTTTCCCACCACTGTACGCTGCAATGCACTTCACCAGTGCACATTTCCCAGCACCAGTAACCCCAGTTTTCCTTCCTCCACTCCTGGCCACTTTTCTGAGCCTTGAGACATTTCTCTTCTATAAAGTCAGCATCACCCTGGGGCCTTCCTCCTTCTTCCTCTCTTCATACTTTCTCACTCTGACATACCCAGTCGATCACTAAATCCTATCAATTAGGAATTGACATATTATTAGTTCAAATTATGTCCTCATTTTTTCAGTTTAAAGCCTCAGAACTCTGACATACTGTTCTATTTCTATATAGTTTCATACTAGTGTACTTTAATAATATAGAAATGTGACTTCTTTTGGGCTAGGGAGGTGATTCAAGGGGCCGGAGTACATGTCTTATGTGTAAGAGCCCTGGTACCTATAGTTCTTTAAGTACTGAACCAGGAGTTACTACCAGTCACGGAGCTGGGAGGACACCCAGGACTGCTGGATGTGTGGCCCCAAATACTTGACTTCTGTGACAAAGTCAAATATTTTTTTCTCCAAGTCCCATCATCATCAGAGATAATTCCACCTTCAGTGTTAGATAAACTAATTTAATGGAAGACATTTTATGGAACTCATGCTGACTTAATTACTTTTATTTTAATATCCCTTGGGAATTTACAAACAAAACTAGGTATCAATTTATTTGGCATATCTTTGCTTCATTGAATCTCAAAATCTATCAGTTATGAGAGGAATCATTATTTTGTACCATTAAAGGGGGAAATGCCGCCTATTATAATTATAAGAGCAATGGATTTTAAGATGCATTCCAATTTCAGAGTCAAACGATGACAAAAAATCATGTTTAAGGATGAATAACAGAAGTTCCCAAGCAGCTGTAACAGTAAAACAAATTAGAAACTAAGTAGAAATGAAAGTGATCACATTCAAATTAATAATACTAATATGATAAGCTTTGTTTGCTTTGTTGAAACTGAATTGACACTTAATGAAAAGAAAATTGTTATTCTAGCACATATTCTTTGGAGTTCAACCACCATCATTATTTGGGTGCTGTGGAGTCCCAATTCTCCACCTTATTTTTCTCTGCGGAGCTTGAACTGGCAGAGGAGGCTAAGTGGGGCGTGAGTTGGACGCTGCCTCAGAGGACCAAGATGCTCTAGCTACAAAGATAAACCTACGGAACCAGCCCATGAGAGATTGACCTGAGACTTTTGCTGAACTCTGGGAAGAGAAACTCTTCATTCAGCCTAAGAAAGCTAAGAGTTTGGGATGTGTGCTGGTCTCTGGGAGCTAGAGATTGGAAACCAAGTTTAACTCTCAGAAAACACTTCAGGGAAAAATGCACCTAGGGATAAAAGAATGGATCGAAGGGCCAGGAAAAAATGCAACACCCAGGAAAGAATAGATGAAAAGAGTTTAGGGTCTTTTAGACGCAGAGGAAAAGAACAGCATAGGAAATTGTCACAGATTTTCACTGTAAGGGCTCCTGCTGATTGGCTATGTGAAATACTCCGGCCTCTGCTCTTGCTGTACCCCTTCAATTTTGATGTGCTTACTGTCCTCGATGTCTGTCAGAATAAGCGCTGGCTCATGTGTTGGGAAACACCACCGCCAGGTAAAAATGGGTGGGATCCAGGGTGAGGGAGTCATGTTGTACTGAAGAAATGGCCAGCACGTGAGCTCCCTTTGGGATCGAGTGAACCCAAAGCTTGGACAGTCTTAGTGTGTTTGTCATCTTATGTGTCATGTGTTTGTCTCCTTATGTATCTGTTTGTCTCATTCTCTGCAACTGATGGGGGTGCTGGATCCACCTTGCTGGATGGGGGTCAGTCTGATTGGCTTTAGACTTCAGGTAAAGGGGCAGACAGGTGAACTCTGACTCTGGAAATTCTTCTTATTCTTTGTTTGTTTGTTTGTTTGTTTTTGGGGGTCACATCTGGTGATGCTCAGGGCTTACTACTCCTGGTTCTGCACTCAGGAATCACTCCTGAGTGATTGGGAGACCTTATAGGATGCTGGGATTGAACCCAGGTTGGTCACGCGCAAGGCAAACCCACTGTACTATTGCTCCAGCCCCTGACAGGGGAACCTCTGTCAAACTCTGCCGGGGGCCGAATACCCCCTCCCCTTTCTTGCTTTGCATCTGGCTGATACAACAGGGCAGGGTGCCAGTACCAAGCAGGCTGCAAATATTACAAATCACCTGGGGAGAGCACCATTGTTTCGATTTATGCTCGTGCTTCCCTTCCCTGTCTCCTGTGTTTTCACTTTTATTTAAGGCCGTGTTCAATGTTGTAATTACTTTTTTTAATCGCAGATGTCTGTATTGAGGGTGTGTGGCTTCCCACTGTGTCTAGGCATGACATTGTAAACCAACCCCAGCATTTATGCTGGGAGGCTCCTGCTGAAATAATGCCTAAATAAATAACAGGCAATGTAGACATTGGGAAAGAGCTTTAAATTACAGCTAAATTCTTGGAGAATTATATCTTACATCTGCATTCAGGACAAATAAGTCCTTCACACATTGTATGCCTGGAGTGAGTACCTAGGAAGAAAGGCTGTGTTGGACCATGGGAATGGGAGATCAGAAATAGATATAGATCTTTCCAAGGGAAGCGAGGCATGGAATAGGGGTTCACTTAGATGGGTGCCTCATACATATGGGGCAGAGTCATCACCAAGGTGATGACCACCTTTGTGTCAAGGACTTGGGGACAGGCACTCTCTCTATCCTTGTGCACACCAGGAAGTCCCAATCTCCTTCTTAGAGAGTTTCCAGGGCCAGACAGCATTTGTCTGGGTTGCAGGGTTAACGTTGCAGTTGGACTTAGGTTCAAGTCCCTGGTGGGCTGCTTCCTCGTGTGTAGTTAGTGTGCAAGTCACCTTTCTCCCCATCCTCAGTTTTTTCACTACTGTCACGAATCACAATCTAACATTCCTCAAAAGGCTGTTGCCAGGACTGAATGTGAAGGTGAAGGCTTTGCTTGGGATGGTAATGAATATTCAGTCTCTTATCTCCACAACAGTATAGGGTAAGAGGATGTTAAAAGTGAAGTTTCAATTAGGCACTGAGATAAGAAGCTCACTTTCAAAGGCAGTTGCCAACTCCAGGATCCAGACTTTGGGAAGAAGGATTGGCATAAAACAGCTGCTGAGTTCCCAGGGGCCAAGCTAGCTTGTTTCATGGTGTTCAGGAGCTTATTTCCTGTTGCACCGTCCTTTCCCTCTGAGCACCAGTCCCGGCAAGAAGAGCCCCTGAGCAGGTGGGCAGGTGGAGGGGAGGCTGAGGGAAGCCAGTCATGGCCCCAGTCACTGCCTGAACTGGGAGAAGCTGATCCAGAGGCAGAGCTGGGTGGACTGTGAGAGGTGACGGCTGGTTGGAGTTCTGAGTTTGAAGCCACTTGCTCGGACATGAGTGAGTTGACACTCCGTTTTATTCTGTCGATAATGTACCAAGTCTATGCCTAACCAAGTACACCCAGATGACCAATGGTGGGGAAATAAGGTCCTTGTTACACAGTCTGATCAGACCTGTGGGTCTAGGCTAGGGGCACACCTGAAGTTTAGACAAAGCTCAGGGTCCAGGAGCCTGTTTTCAGAGGGTCTTACTGCATACCTATCATGACTTTGCTTCGTCCTCAAGCAACGCTGGGTGCATGCGCAGGATCCATCCTCTCAGTTTGGCTGCAGGGAGTGTCATAAAATTAACATTTCCTTTGTTTGGAACAGGGAATTTATCCCAAGTGCAGACAGAGTGGGCATTTAAAATAATTTTATACCGACAAGCAGAATTATCTCTTTAAAGTAGATTCTATAAATGAGAAAACCAAAGATACAGATAATAAATTCATATAATAAATTTCAATCATTCACTTGATCACTTGAATCCCGTTATTCATCGATTTTCTTGAGCGGGCGCCAGTAACATTTCCATTGGACCCTATCACGTGCCAATGTAGCCCAGTGGCATCTGGTTGATTCAGGAATATGAAGAGCCTCAAACCGTTCCTTCAGTGTCTTTACAAGGAAGTCTGACCATCTTGTAGGTGGGCGACCACGTGATCTTTTGACATCCCGTGGGATCCAGTTGGTAATGGCTCTAGTCCAGCAGTTGTCTCCAAATCGCATTACATGTCCAGCCCATCTGATTTTTGATGCCTTGGCAAACGAGACAGCGTCCATGATTCTGGAATAGCGATGGAGGTCAGAACTCCGGATTCCTTCTCTCACTTGAGTGAGGCGTGATATTCCAAGCATAGCTCTTTTGATTCCTCTCTGGGAGACCTGAATAGCATTCTCATCCTGCTTTCGTAGGGCCCAGGTTTCTGAGGCGTATGTTAATGCAGGGAGAACAGTGGAGTCAAAGAGATGTGCCCGGAGCCTGAGGTTCTTTGTCCTTTTAGCTATTTCTTCGATGCCTTTGAAGGCATTCCATGCCGCTCTCTTCCTCCTGCGCAGTTCAGGTTTTAGGTCGTTCATCATGTTGATTTCTCGACCTAGGTACACATAACTGCTGCATTCAGAGATGTTTGTTCCATTGAGAGTGAATGGGGCCTCAGGAACTAGTTCATTCTTCATGAACATTGTTTTCTTTAGATTCAGCTGTAGACCTATCTTTCCACATTCTCGGTCGAAGTCAGCCAGCATTTGTGCTGCTTGGCTAATGTTTGGTGTTATTAGAACGATGTCATCAGCAAAGCGGAGGTGGTGTAGTTGCCGACCATCTATCTTCACTCCCATTCCTTCCCATTCTAATTGTCGCATGATGTTCTTAAGGGTGGCAATGAAGAGTTTTGGTGAAATGGTATCACCCTGTCGAACCCCTCTTTTCACATTAATGATCACTTCTTTGTAGAATGGTAAGATTCTGGTGGTGAATCCGTAATACAGCTCATGAAGGATCTTGATGTATTGGGTGTGAACACCCTGATTGGCTAGGGCTTCGATGACTGCTTCAGTCTCCACAGAATCAAAGGCTTTCTGTAAATCAATGAACGTGAGGCAGAGCGGCATCTTGTACTCCCTACAAACCTCGATGAGCTTGGTTACTGTGTGGATATGGTCGATTGTGCTGAATCCTTTCCGGAAGCTTGCTTGCTCGCATGGTTGTCTTTCATCTAGTGTTCTGCTAATCCTGTTCAGTTTGACTCATGTAAACAGCTTGTAGATGATGGACAACAGGCAGATGGGGCGATAGTTGCTGATGTCGTGAATGTCTCCCTTCTTGAACAGTAGAACTGTCCTGCTGGTTTTCCATTGGGAGGGCACCTTGCATTCGGACAGGTAGCGTGTGAAGAGCCGAGCTAGTGTATTGATGAGTACCGACGGCAGATTCTTCAGTTGTTCGGGTCTGACTTTGTCTGGGCCTGGTGCTGTTCCCTTCTTTACCGACGAGATGGCATGTCGGATTTCAGAAGGGAGAACGTTGGGAATGACATATCCATCCTGTGGAATTTGGTATGTGGGCAGGTGGATGTGGCTATTAAAGAGATTTGAGTAGAAGTCATGGATAATCTTCTCCATTGCCTTTCTGGAAGATGTGATAGATCCATCAGGGCGTCGGAGGGCGGTCATCTTGGTCTTATAGTTGGCGAAGGACAGGCGGGCAGTGAGAATGCTTTTCCCGGCTTCTGCTGCATCTTCCAGTATTTCTGCTCTTCTGTCTTTGAGGTCTTCTTTTATCACTTCTCTGTACCGTTTAGCAAGCTTGGACGTTAGCATTTGGTCTCCTGAGGCTCGCACCTTGCCACATTGGAGAATGAGCTTGAGAGTTTCTGAAGACAGGCGTTCTTTTGTGTCTTTCTCTCTCTCAGCATTCTTCGCACAATCATGGAGGTGCTGAACCAGTCGGTTGTATTCTTCATCGATGTTGTCAATGATGGTATCTTCCCATGTTGCTGCAATGGTGCGGAAAGAGTTCCCAGTTGGTGGTCGCTCTGGGAGTTCTCTTCTTAAGCTTTGCAGCCTTTTCTCCCCGTTGCAGGAAGTAGAATTTTGCACGAAGGAGACGGTGGTCCGATCCTAAATTTCCATCATTACGCCAACAAACATGTATTGACGCCTCATCTAGGGTGTGGGTGACGCTGGGAACAGGAGGCAGATGTGTTCCCCAGGGGCCGCCATTCTAGTTTTGGTGCTTTGGTGTTTTCAGGGGCAGCATTGAGCGGAAGGTGGGAGGGGTTTATGGCTGGTTGGGGATGGGTAACCAAAAGATCCTCCAAAAACTGGAAAGTGAAAGTGTGATACCACCAACTGCCTGTGTCCTTAGGTCTATAGGTGAGAGATGAAACTGCCTGAGGTCACCCAGCTGCAAGTGGCAGAAATTCAGAGTTTCAGACTCTTTCCATGGGGCAAGTGTTGGAAGACATGCTCTAGTGAGCTCTAGGCTCTAGCTAACATTTAGCATATGTTAAGAGCTGCTTCCTGCTTTAGTAATCTCATGAGCATAGGAGTGTGGGCAGGATTGAAAAAGTCATTTGATTTTATAACTTGATATGGCAGAATCTTCTTATCATGGGTCTTGCTAGTTTTAGTGCAATTCTCTTTTTTTATCCCATCGGTCCCCATAGGAGACACAAGTGTAGTCTATCCAAGAGAACACTTGGCAATGTCTGGATCAACCACAATGTAATCAGTCCTGCTAGTTCAAAGAGCCATGTGAGCCTGCCCCAGGCAAATGACCATGACTCAGTAATCTCTTAGGCAAAGTAAGCAATATCCTGGTGGATTCTGGACCTTAGAAAATGGTTTAGAGATATGCTGACAGTATATATTCATGATATGAAATATTATGCTTTCATCTATAAATTATATCCTGAACTGCTTCCTGGTTCAGAGATGCCACCCCTTCCCCACTTTGCGAGGGAACTTTGTATAGCAGGAAGTCGGATCTAGCATATTAGCATTTGTTAAGCTTGGTCTAGGAGCTCACCTGAAGATTTATATTTGTATACTGTCTTCAGGGCCCATGTAGAAGGCAGGCCCTGAATCCATAAAGAAGATACCGCTTTGTCCCTAGAAGGCCTAGCACACGATGGGCTGGACTGGAAGAGCTTGATGGGCTTCTGAAAATGAAAGAAATCAGAATGAAGAAGAAGGAGGCCATTGTTCCATCTTTTTCCATTTGGGTCTGACCTCTGACTGGCACACATGGTTCAGAGTCCAACCGCCATCTTGGCTGAGAATTTTGAACCGAGCAAGTGGTGTGGGTCTAGCTCGGAATTGGAAGTTTGGGTTTTTCTGTCCTTGGATTGTAGTGTCAGAACTTGTGTAAATAAAGCTTTTTGGAAACTTTGCTGAATTCATGAGTCTTCATCTGTCCACCGTCTGCAGGTTCCTTGGGGCAGAAAGGGTATTTTGCTTCCTGATATTGTTGGGGAATCCAGCTGTGCCCCAGCTCAGCAGTGTTTCCCAACAAGCAAGCAAATTGATTTTGCTTTTTAAATTCTGGGAATCTCCCTCATCACTTCAGAATGCTGTGGGGAGATGCCCAGACCCCCTCCCTGCTTTTCTAATGGCCTTCAACATAGGGGAAGAGCAGGAAGAGCAAAGTTGGGGAGATTTGGGATCTCTGCTGCCTTGGAACCCTGAGACCTCTCAGTCTGCTTCCCCATGCCCAGGACAGATTTCCAGGGTCTGAGGAGGGGGCACCAACAGAGGGAGCTGTACCCCTGTGGCCATCTGGGTGATGTACCCCCATGACAGCGGGCTCCCTTTCAGCCCCAAGGGGGAGTGCAGAGCACTCATATGAGCTGCAAAGGAGAATCCTGGGGCCTCTCCTTGCTTGGGAGATGCACCCAAACTCCCATTCGGCAACCAGGAATAAGCTTTGTGGTTTTCACCATGTTTTTTGTTCCACTTGTACTTTCATTTATTTACCATTTGTACCAGCAAGATTATGCGTAGTAACAGAAGATCCCCAGTCTCCATTGCTCTCAAGAAAAGGGTTCAATCTCCGAACTCTACCACACTGACAATCAGTAGTAACACACTAAATTGTGTGGGATGCGACATAGAGGTCACCCAATTCCGCCTAACAAAAATATGAATGCAGAAGGCTAAACTCATAACCACATCTTAATATCCCAGACAAGGACAATATCCCCATGCTGTGATACAACAGTTTTCACTAATTTTCTTCTAAGGAAATAGTTTTTGATTATTCCTTTAGCCATTTATTTCTAACAAGCAATATGAACTCTAAGCTACAGGGGCAGGCTTGAGGGGCGGTTGGGAAAAGGGGGACAGTGGTGGTGGATTGGTGTTGATATATTGAATGCTTGTAACAAATCATTATGAACAACTTTGTAAACCACGGTGTTTGCATAAAGTGTGTGGAAAAACAAATTAAACAAAGAAAAGGGTCCAGCTCCTGCCTGGCTTGGCGACATTTAGGTTGGCTGCATGATGAATATCTTGACTCTGCTATCCAGGTGAGTGGGACACCCTTTCAGGAGCAGAGCCAGAAGATGGAAGGCAGAAGAAAGGAACTTTTGTGTCCACCCTGAAAACTCACTCCACTGCCTGCTGGCTTCATTGCTTGCTCACCTGAGTTGGCTCACACTTCATTGCCTCCATGGGCTGGTGGAGCCATGGTCCAGGCTTGATGCTGTTGCTGTGTATCTGACTTCCTTTGGGATCTTTTGGACAATGGTGAGCACCAGAGGTCATCAATGTCAGACCCTTATTTTGTAGCGCATGCAGACAGCACCAATGGCCACTCCAGCTGTTTGGGTCTGAGATGGAAACTCAGCAAACAACACACCACTCTTCACTCCCTCTCCTAGTCTTTGCCAGCACTAGACAAGAAGAGCTGCTCCTGTTGGTCAAGTACCTGCCCCTGCCCTCCGCTCTGATTGGTTGTCTCTTATGTCAATGAAGTTTTGTGGACCTGACCAATGGGGTCAGTATATGACACAAACAGTATATAAATAAGGATATGACCACCCTCTTGATGCTCTGGCCCTTCTTTCCTTATTTCCTCTGGAACATTGTCAATGCTACAACTGAATATTCCTCTCTAGGAAAGAACAGCAAAGATTTTCAATAATAAGACCTAACATACATTCTGTTTTTCACTGGACCTATTTTTGAAATTTTTGATTTCATTTTTAAATTTGGGGGGTAGTCATTTATAAGTTTGATAATAGTCATTTTATTTACTTGTTATGCCAAAAACTAGTAACAATTATGGACCTCAGTTCAATGACCTGAAGCATGGTTTGGGGCTCTCCCCTGTCCCTGGAGCAAGCAGATGCCCTTGGGTTACACTTGCTTGCGACAGGACTTATGGAGATGTTACTAGTGCCCACTCAAGCAAACCGTATGAACAATGGGAAGACAGTGACAGTGAATAGTCACTCTTGGGCATATAGTGCTGCTGCACCATCAGAATACAGCATCCCTCCACCACCACCTTTACTGTTCTTTCTGTTCTGGTTTGGTTTAGCTCACACCCAGCAGTGCTCAGGGTTTACTCCTGACTCTGTGCTTAGGGATCACTCCTGGCAGTGCTTGTTGGATCCTATGAGGTGATGGGAATAAAGGGGTCAACAGATTCTAGGCAAATGTCTTAACCCCTGTGCTATTGCTCTAGAATCTTAATTTTTTACTTAAATGTAAAGTCTGCATGAGCAAAATATCATTAAACTAGGTGCCCAATAAAACCAAGATGTTGCCTCAAACACAACTTCAAATCTTGTGGAGACATCAGTGTCCCCTCCCATCAGTGGGGACACTTTGGAAAACAGCTACTGGGGAGTATCAGAGTTCCAAGGATCTGATGGTCAGTCCAGCTAAGAATCCACATTGCCTCCCTTCTTGGGGTCATTTCTGTGTTTACTGTTGAGTTACAATACTTATAGCTCCTAGATACAAGTCAGATATGCAATTTTTCAAATGATTTTCCCATTCTGTGGGTTGTCACTTTACTTTTTGGATAGCCTTTTATTGGTTGGTGTCCTTTTGAAACAAAAAATCTTTAATTTTGATTTAAAGTCCAATCCATCTGTCTTTGTTGCTGTTGCTTATGGTTTTGATGTCATAGTCAGATTCAATTCAAGTTCAGAAATATTTTCTTTTATGTTTCCTTCAAAGAGTTTTAATGTTTTTAACTTGTCTATTTAGGCTTTTGATCTGTTCTGAATGATTACTTTCGTGCCCTGTGTTCAACTTTAAATCACAATTTTACAGGTGGTGATGATCTACTGGTCAATTCTTGTACAATTGTACTAGTCAATTCTAGTTTGGTTTGTGCATCTTGTACAAATGTACTAGTCAATTCTAGTACAATTCTTGGATCTCTTTCAACAATATTTTGCAATTTTCAGACTATGACTTTTGCTTCAGTGTTTATTTTCTTAAGCTCTCAATAGGCACTACTAAGCCCTCAGTGCGTTTATTCTAGGCCTTGTCTTATCTCACTTATTCTTCATAATAACCTGGTGGGCCTTGGATGCTGGAGATTTTTATTGGTGATGAAACAGGCACATTCTAAGGTCAGGGCAAGTGGTGAACCAAGGTAAAACTTCTGTTCCATGAATCCATAATTTGGCCCCTTAGACTCTGCTTTAATTCCTCTTCTTTCCAACACTTTAAAAAATACTTTTGTTTTGTTTTGGGGCCACACTTGGCAATGCTCAAGAGCTCCTCTCAGCTAATTGCTCAGGGTTTACTCAAAGGACCACATGGTATGCAGGAGTGAAACCAGACCTCGCACATGTAACACACAGGCAACAGTTCTATGAGCTATCTCCCTGCTCTTCAAAAAACACTTTGAAGTCAGTGTCAGGTCGTCCCCTGGGCTTCAGCATCAGGTAACATTGCTCTTATTTCCCAATCTTCATCTCAAACAACACCTCCGTTGAATGGTTTTCTCTGAGTCTCTTATGCTCAGAAACAATGATGCTGTCCCTCCTGTGTGAGGTGCTTTAGCTACTCTCCTGTAATATGTTAGTAGGGTGGTCCCAGTCCAACCCTTCCTGGCCCTCCC
The DNA here is from genome assembly GCA_021461705.1 of Cryptotis parvus. Taxonomy (NCBI): domain Eukaryota; kingdom Metazoa; phylum Chordata; class Mammalia; order Eulipotyphla; family Soricidae; genus Cryptotis; species Cryptotis parvus. The sequence goes on from JAJIBD010004104.1 coordinate 21,204, forward strand.
CTTGAATGTTGGATTGCTTTTGGTGGAACTGATAACTTGTGGCTCCCTAGGCTGACCCCTACGTGGCCATCTAGCTTCTGCTGTCCTCACCAGGACATTTAAACTTGATGCTCTGAGCCACCATGGAAGTGAACCCCTGTGCCTGCCAGGCTGGAGAGACCACTTGTGACTTTTGTGAAGTCGACCAGTTGTCTGTCACAGCTGAGCCTATTAGCTTAGACACTGGAACTGGGGGTGAAGAAGCCAATCTGTGAGTGAACCCTTTTACTAGTCACTCATCAGAAACATAGAACATCCATCCTAACTGCGCCTCCTGTCTCTGGAACCCACACCACGCTGTACTTCTCTAGGTTTATAGTGGTGCTGTAGCAGGAGAGAACAGTGCCTCAGCCTTTTGCTCCACCCCACTAGGGTGATGAACTCAGTGACAGAGCCCATGCTTTTCTTCCTACCCTCAGTTCCCGGGACAGTCTCCGGCTCAGGATAGGTGCTTAGAAATGTTTGTTGAGCAAACTAATGAAACATGTGTGGCCTGTGCAACCCTGAGCTAGTGCTCTGCCAAAAACCCATCGCATGAACATGTCTGCCATGCACCAAACTGGGATGATCAGGATTCTAAATGCACATACTTAAGCCCCAGAATGTTCACACTTATCCCTTAGGTGCCTTGCCAAACGGAGTATGCACAATGTTGTTTATTGCAGCGCCCATTGCCGGAGCAGAAGTCTGTAAACAGCCGAACTATCTTCAATAGAGGTGTTGTTACTCGTTGTGGTAGAGTGTGCAGACAAAAGAAGAATTTAAGAGGACTTGGTGATTTCCAAGAACGGGGGGTGACCCACGTGTAGGCATTGCTAGGGGCACCTGTGTTGAGTCCCCTCTCTGGAGAGCACGGGAGCTTTGGATTCTCCATTTCTGCCTTCCGGGACACCTGTTGGGCTGCGTGTCGCTGGACCCATGCAGTGTGTGTGTGTGTTGTGGGGGTATGTTTCTCAAGTCCCTTAGAGGAGTCATAAAGGTGGCTGACATCAAAATACTGACGTTAAAGACGGCTGACATGCTTGTCTCTGGGAAGGAGGACAGGGTGCCTGGCTGATGCGGCTAGAGGAAGTTTTCACTGTATTTGTAAATGCTTCTTTGAAGTTTGTTCTATGTATTGCCACTTCTTTCTGTTTGTTTGTTTTGGGCTTGGGCACAGTTTACACGGGGCAGACGCCCGGGCATTACACTCGTGTTCAGCAGTTTTGGTCGCATCCACGCCGCAGTGTGTGCTGGTAACGGCTCAACATTCTGTAAGTGGATCCAACTCGTTCCAAAGGGAAGCGTGCTATTCTAACTGGCTAAACAGATCCACGTGCCGAGTGGGAGGCTTGGGACACCCTTTTTTCTCTTGCAGCCTCAGAATCCGGGACCCCCTCCCTTATCTATTGACAAGGGAGATCGTCTGAGGGGCCTTAAGGGTCCACACAAACAGACTGTCCCTGTTCAGGCACCCGAGATGGCGGAGCAGGGACTCATCCCAGCGGCTGTCCACGGATACCGTGAGCGGCAACTTCATGCTCTTTGTCCGGTCCAGGGAGAAGCCCGCCCGGGCTCCCTTTCCCGGGATGTTGGGGCTCCGCCGGGGGTGCCTCCGCTTCGCACCCGCTCATGGCGGGGAGCCAGGCAGGACTCAGACAGCTGCGGACAGGGGCGGGAGTGAGGGTCCGAGGAAGTGCGGAGGGGCGGCCACGGCCCTGGGCTCCGTGTGTGTGTGTGCAGTGTGTGTGTGTGTGTGCGATGTGCGTGTGTGTGTGCGCGAGTGTGTGTGTGTGTGTGCAGGTGCGTAGCGCAGGGGCGGCCACAGCCCGGCTCCTCGCCTTGCGGCCAGCTCCTCTCCTCAGCGCAGCTCTGCCCTCTGGCTGGCCGTCCCGTCGGCATTTCTGTCACTTGGCCTTCCCAGCGCGGTGCCAGGCCCAGCGGGCGCTCAGCAAGCGGACCCAAGGCTTGTTGGTGGAGCTGCTCCCCAAGAGTCAGTGCCGGGTCTCCTGACCCGGAGTGGGAGGCTGTGCAGGCTCAGCCCTGACCTCCTGGGCCCTGACAGACCCTGCACATACACAGGCCGCACACCTGCACGCACAGCTGCACACACACCTGCACACATAACCTGCACGCGCACCTGCAGTCACAACTGCACACACACCTGCACAGACACCTACACACACCTGCACACACAGCTGCACACAGACACCTGCACAGACACCTTCACAGACAACTGCACTCACACCTGTACTCACACCTGCACACACACACCCCTGTACACACACCTGCACACACACATACCGCTGTACACACACCTGCACACACATATCCCTGTACACACACCTGCGCACACACACCTGCACACACACAGCTTCACACACACCCCTGTACACACACCTGCACACACACACCTGCACTCCCACCTGCACACTCACACACCCCTGTACACACACCTGCACACACACCTGCACACACACACCCCTGTACACACATATCTGCACACACACCCCTGTACACACATATCTGCAACACACACCCCTGTACACACACACCCCTGTATACACACACCTGCACACACACCTGCACACACACCCCTGTACACACATATCTGCACACACCCCTGTACACACACACACCTGCACACACACCCCCTGTACACACACACCTGCACACACACACCCCTGTACACACACACCTGCACACACACCCCTGTACACACACCTGCACACACACCTGCACACACACCCCTGTACACACACCCCTGCACACACCCCTGCACACACACACCCCTGTACACACACACCTGCACTCCCACCTGCACTCATGGCTTCTGCCATGTCTCCTCAGCTCCTGGTGGTCCATGGAAATGCGGGACTGGGAGGGAGAGAGGGACAGCCGGTGCAGGCGGCTTCGCTGCGTTATCCTGTGTGGGGAAGGCACAGCGTCCCTCTGAGCAGTGTGGGGCTAAGATACAGACTCCGGGAGCCCCAACGGTCTCTCCAGTTGAGACTTTCCAGGAATCTCTGGAGCCAGAGACTTCCGGGTCTCGCCGCTGGGCTGCAGCAAAGAGCTTCCCGCGGTGCTTTCCACTCGGCTCTTAAAATAAAAGGAAACCTTTCGGAGGCTGTTGCCCGCGGCAGACACAGTTTAAATGAACTTAAGCCATTTTCCTCTCCCACCCCCACCTCGTTATCCTCTTTCACGCAGGAGAGGGCGAAAACCTTTCAGGAAAAGGCGACGGGAGACGCTGCTCTTCCGCGCAGCGCTGCCAGACCCAGAGATGCTCAAGTCTGCAGCGCCGCCTCCGTGGGAGCGAGACGGCATCCGGCCGGTTGCTAGGGCCGGTTGCTAGGAACGCGCGGGCCGGGCGCGGCGGTGCCCAGGTTCCCCCAGAGGGTCACCCGCACCCCTGCCCCGCAGCGGCCCGCCCTGCAGTGCCGCGAGCCGCCGCTAGGGAGCAGCAAGGCCGCGCGCAAGCCTGCAGGGCTCAGATGGCCCAAGAGCCTCTTACCGGTGCTCCCCAGAGGACAACTGCCCGCTCAGCGCTCAACGTCCCACCTTTCATTCTAGCTCATTAAATCACCCCTTCTTCTCCATCCCTTCACTCCACTACGTTTCCTTCCCCGCTCCCTCTCCTTCTCCCCCTCCCTCCCACGTGCCACCCATTCTCTCTCTCCCATTTCCCACCTTCCTCTCCTTTCTCCCAATTCACCCTCTCTTCTGTTTCCCGTCCTTCTCTCCTTTCTCCCAATTCCTCCTTTCCCTCCCTCTTCTGAATTCTGGACTGAAGCTGGCCCCGGCTTCACAGGCCACCAACTCTCTGCACCATTCACTGTGCACCACCTTCCACACGTGTGTGGGGAACCACGACCACCGTCTTGTCTGCAGGCCATGAGGATGCAGACCCCCCCCAATCCTGCAGGCTCTTGGCACCAAAGAGGGCTGCACAGAGGGTGTGGGCTGGTGCTCCTTCAGGGTGGTGGGTGATGCTCCCATCTCCCTGTGGTGTCCCTTCCATCAAGGTGTGGTTGGTGCCATTCGCCCTGTAGTGGGGGTTGCTCCCCCAGTGTGGTGAGGGTCGTCCCCCTGTGGTGGGAATCCTCCCTCTGTGGTGGGTGGGTGCTCTCCTTTTGTGGTGGAGGTGCTCCTCCTTCTTGGGCATCATGCAAAATGCTTGCTGTGGACCTCCCAAGAGTCCACCCAAAGGCTCACCGTCCTAACTGAGCCTTGTCCATTACCAGGGAATGGACAGGGCGGGTGTGGGAGAAACTCAGTTCCAGCCTCTCTCCTACCTGCCCCCCATCCCTTCTACACACATTTCACCGGTCGTCTTCACTGTCCATCTGTGAGGCAGGGCAACGGACGTCAATGTCCTCGGGGGAAGATGGTTATGCACGGGGGCGTTATGCTGGACTCTGGCAGCTTCACCGCAGGCTGGCTCCGTGCGGGATCTTCGGGCTGCTGGTGAGTCAGAGGCGCCAGGCACAGGCAGGCCTTGGCCCCGACCACAATTCCCCAAACGAGCCCCCCCAGCCCCAGTACACACACACACACACACACACACACACACACACACACACACTCTGCTGGACCCCCACTTCAACCTCCAGGCAGTCCCAACTTCCCTTCTCTTGCTTCTGACCCTCAGACACCTGCATTCAGCCTTTTCCCCATAGAGAACTTCTTGAGACCCCCATCTTCTGTCTCTGTGTCCCGCACCCCTAATTCTAATCCTGGCCCCTCAAACACTTGCTTGTGATCCTTTGTCAAATGGGCGGCCCTCTCTGGCCTCTGTCCTGGAAGAATCACACCAGAGTCCCCCTCTTGCACTGAGCATGGCACGTGGGACAGTATGAGAGAGAAAGCCAGGCCTGGAGCCAGTGAGGAAGGGCAGGGCACAGGTAGGTTCGGATGCCCAAGGGCAGGGCACAGGTAGGTTCCGGATGCCCAAGGGCAGGGCACAGGGGTTCCGGATGCCCAAGGGCAGGGCACAGGTAGGTTCTGGATGCCCAAGGGCAGGGCACAGGTGGGTTCCAGACGCCCAAGGGCAGGGCACAGGTGGGTTCCAGACGCCCAAGGGCAGGGCACAGGTGGGTTCCGGACGCCCAAGGGCTGGGCACAGGTGGGGGTCCTGACACCAAGCTCTTTAAGAGAAGGCAAAAACCTTTACTTTGGAGAGAAATTTGCACATTGGTTGTTGTTGTTTGTTTGGTGGGGGGCACGTCCAGCTGTGCTAAGCCCTGACTCCTGGCTCTTTGCTCAGGGATCACTCCTGGCTCTGTGCTCAGGGATCACTCCTGGCTCTTTGCTCAGGGATCACTCCTGGCTCTGTGCTCGGGGATCACTCCTGGCTCTGTGCTCAGGGATCACTCCTGGCAGGGTGGAGGGACTCTATGGGGTGCTGGGGATTGAATCAGGGTTGGCTGCATGCAAGGCCAATGCTGTGCAATCTCTCCGGCCTCTGTATATTGTTTTTATGTTGGCAACTGATTCTTGGGGTGGGTTCTGCATGCCAAACACAGCATGTCAGAGGGGAGTGCTGCTGAGTAGCTGCGCCCCATCCCCCTTATGGAGCCTCTTGGACTCAAACCTTGCGTTTCCTCTTGAAGCCCCAAGAAGCACCACAGAACTGGTCCCTAGTTCTGGTGCTGGGTGCTGTACTGGTACGGTTCTGGTACTGGTGCTGGTCTGAGTGAAACCAGCGCTCTGTGACTGCTCAGTGCAGGGTCAGGCCAGACACTGCCCGGGGGCTCCTGCAGAGAAACCAGAACCAAGGTTGCTGCAATGCCAGGTGGGTTGCAGAGGGGTGACATAGCAGGGTGGGCTGGGACCCGCATTCCTGGGGGTCCTTGGCTCTGCTCCTAAAGGGAGGGGGAGAGCTGCAGGAGGGCTGGAGTGGTGGGGTCTAGGGGTCAGGGCACGGTTAGTTCCCACCTATTCCAAGACCCTGGGACACCCCTGGCACTAGTTGGAGGCTGGGGGAGTCGGGCAGGGGCTGAATCATCCCTTGGGAACAGAGCAGGGTTAGAGCAGAGGGAGTCCATGGTGCAGGCCCAAGATACAAACTGGCATGTCTACACCTCATACATGAGACATATATGTACTGTCCCTATACATGGGACATGCTGACACATATATGTACTGTCCCTATACATGGGACATGCTGACACATATATGTACTGTTCCTATACATGGGACATGCCTACACCCCATAGATATACTGTCTACACCTCCCCATCCATGGGGCATCTGTACATGAGATGTGTCTACACTCTTTGCTATACACAGGAAAGTCTAACTCTATACAGGATGTGTCTACATTCTTTACAAGATGTAGATACTCCCTCTCTACACATATGGGACGTGTCTACATTCTTTACAAGATGTATATACCCCTATACACATATGGGACATGTCTACACTGCCCCATTCTTAAGTCATGTCATGGGATTGTGACTACACACGCAGACACACAAACACACACGCAGGCACAGACACACAGACACAGACACACACAGACACACAGACACACACAGACAGACACACACAGACACAGGCACAGACACAGACAGACAGACACAGACACAACACAGACATACACAGACACATGCAGACACACACAGAGATACAGACATAGGCACATACACAGACATATAAGACAGAAACACAGAGGCACAGACCCACACATGGGCACAAACACACACAGACACACACGACACATATACAGACACAACAGACACACACAGGCACAGACACACATATACAAGACACAGACACACAGACACACACATACAAGACAGACACACAGGCACATATACAGACACAGACATTGACACACTCAGACATACAAGACATAGACACAGACACACAGACACACGGACACACAGACACACTCACAAACACATACAGACACAGACACACAGACACACAGACACATACACACATACACAGACACACACACACACACACACACACACACACACACACACACAGACTTGTCTGAAGCCAGCTCCGCCTAGTGGCAATGGTGTTAGGACCCTGCCTGACTGGGTGTAGGATGATGCTGTTGGCACCATCTGCTACCTCTGAGCAAGCCTGAAAGAGGCGCCTTGTGGAGCCCAGGAGGAGGAGCCGCGCCTGTGTCCAGTGGCTCTTCCCAGCAGTGCGGCTTCCCTGGCCCCTGCGTGTCCTGCTCTGTGGCTGTGAGAACCGCACCCGCCCTTACCTGGAGCTGAACTGAGAGAAGATTCCCTCAAGAGCACAGGTGACTGAGGAGAACTTGAGCAATGATTTTCCGGGGATTGAATCTTGCAGATATTTCCCACTTCTTGTGAGATATGTATGTTCAGTGACAGAGGGTAAAGTTCATGTCTGACCACCTGGCACTGGGACCCTGAGTGTGAACATCTCCATAAAGCCACATCCTCCAAATGATGGTGTTTTCAGCTTGCTGAAACCCGGTGCCTGTGGGTCCCGGTAGGCAGTGAGCTGCTTTAGTTGTCCTGGACCCTACTCAGTCTGCTGGTGGGGGATGGATCCATCCTGGGGGTCATCTCAGGCCCCCCTTAGCACGCCAGGAAACTTCTCTGCACGTGTCTCTCCCACAACTCAGCAGAGTCAAGAAATTTCAGGAAAATCCCCACTGGGGCCAGGGGACCCGCAGACTGTGCCCAGGTGAGGGGGATGGGGCAGGCAGCTGAGATTGTCCAGACAGGCTGTCACCGTGCTCCTCCTGCTGACCCCCTCTCAGGTCCCTGGAGGGCAGAGAGGTTGGCACGGGTCTGTCTGAAGGCCTCAGAGCAACGGCCTGTGAGAGGCATCTGGCTTCCGTCCTCTCTCTAAGCCAACACAGGTTGAGTTCCTGGCAGAGAAAGCCCAGAAAGGGGGCTCCCCTCTGGTCCTGGGGTTCCCTCGGGCCAGGCCAACACCTCTCCCAGGGCCATCCTTACGGATTCTTGGAGTCTTCAGCCAGCTGAGGACTTTTCCATGTGAACCGGAAGCCAGTCAGGAAGCCTGTGGTGGTCTCTTCTGCATGGAGGGAACAGTGGAGCCATTGGGGTGAGGGTTCTGCCTTCTCCCTCATCCTTTGACAGCTTTTTCTTTCTTTCTTTCTTTCTTTCTTTCTTTCTTTCTTTCTTTCTTTCTTTCTTTCTTTCTTTCTTTCTTTCTTTCTTTCTTTCTTTCTTTCTTTCTTTCTTTCTTTCTTTCTTTCTTTCTTTCTTTCTTTTCTTTCTTTCTTTCCTTCCTTCCTTCCTTCCTTCCTTCCTTCCTTCCTTCCTTCCTTCCTTCCTTCTTCCTTCTTCCCTTCCTTCCTCCTTCCTTTTCCTTCCTTCCTTCCTTCCTTCCTTTTTTCTTTTCCTTTCTTCTTTTTTCTTCTTTTTCTCTTTCTTCTCTCTTTCTCTCTTCTCTCTCTCTCTTCTCTCTCTCTTTCTCTCTTTCTTCTTTCTTTTTCTTCTTTCTTCTTCTTTCTCTTTTCTTTCTTTCTTTCTTTCTTTCTTTCTTTCTTTCTTCTTTCTTTCTTTCTTTCTTTCTTTCTTTCTTTCTTTCTTTCTTTCTTTCTTTCTTTCTTTCTTTCTTTCTTTCTTTCTTTCTTCTTTCTTTCTTTCTCTCTTCTCTCTCTTTCTCTCTTCCTTCTTTCTTTCTTTCCTTCTCTCTTCTTTCTTTCTTCTTTCTTTCTTCTTCTTTCTTTCTTTCTTTCTTTCTTCTTTCTTTCTTTCTTTCTTCCTTTCTTTCTTTCTTTCTTTCTTTCTTTCTTCTTCTTTCTTTCTTTCTTTCTTTCTTTCTTTCTTTCTTTCTTTCTTTCTTTCTTTCTTTCTTTCCTTCCTTCTTTCTTTCTTTCTTTCGCTTTTTTGGGTCACACCCAGAGATGCTCAGGGGTTTCTCCTGGCTCTGCACTCAGGAATTACTCCTGGCGGTGCTCGGGGGGACCATATGGGATGCCGGGGATCGCATCCCGGGCCTGCATGGGCGCGGCCGCGGCAAGGCAAATGCCCTACCCTCTGGGCTATCGCTCCGGCCCAGCTTTTCTTTATTTTTATTTGCACAATTGATACGAAAGTGTGCAAAGTGCACAGTGTGTTAAAAATAACAATAACACAGATGTTCAGGTGGAGAAATGGAATAATACTCTCACCTTAGAACCTACTAGATGTTCTTTCCCCATTGCGATTCCGCCCAACTTTATTACGTCTATTTGCTTCATTGTGTGACGTACTATGGTCCTATTACTTTTATTTCAGTCTTTCCTATTTATACACGTTTAGGTCATTTAAAAATATTTTATTATACCACCCTGAGATATACAGTTACAAAGATGTTCATAAGATGTTCATATTTGGGTTTCGGTCATACAATGTTCCAGCATCCATCCCTTCACCAGTGCCCATTTCCCACCACCAATGTCCGCCCTCCCCCCCTCCCCCCAGTCTGCCTCTGTAGCAGGTTCTTAAATTCTTTCTCTTTCTCTCTCTCTCTTTCTCTTTTCCTTCCCTTTCACATTGTGGATTACAATACATACATTAAGAGGTTGTCATGTGTATCTTTTTGCCTGTATTTAATGCTCAGTTCTAGGTTGGTATCAGCACTTTCGACAATTATTAGCACACTGTTCCATTATCTGTCTTACCTAGCCTCTGACTCCCACACATTCGTGATAATTTCCACCTTTGACAAGACCTCCTGTTACGTTTAGGTCATTTTAACTTTTCAATTATAACAATGGCATTTGGGGCTGGAGAGATGCAGCGCGGTAAAGGCGCTTATTTTGCATGAAGCTGACTCCAATTTGGTTTTGGGCAACAAATATGATTTGGTGTGGCCCCCAAACCCGCCCTCCCTTCCCAAAGGTACTCATGGTGACCAGCTCTACTGATGCCTCTGGGGTCTGTCCTTAAGTCTTTCTCTAGGATCCAGATTTAGCAGAGGCTAAAAGGATAATCTTAGTTCAGAGTTTAATAGATATTGTCAAATTGCTTTCCCAGAGGCACCATCTTTTATTTCTAGCAGCGGCTTATGAAATCATTCATTTCCCAGCACTCTCCCCAACTGTGGGCACTTCCTAACTTTCCTTCCTATTTGAAACCCTCCAAGGATTACTCCTTACCTCCTTTTTTAATTTCTAGTCCCTGATACTGTGTCAGATGGAGCAGCTCCCCCTTTGTTAGTTGTTGTTGTTGTTGTGTGTGTTTCTCTATTAATGCCTCATGTATGGATAGCAGTCTTCCTTTGTGTATACTTTCTGTGTTGTATCTTTACTTTGTCCATTTTTCTCTTGGGCTATTTTTCTTTTCTTTTACTTTCTTTGGGAATCTCAGCAATGCTCAGGGATTACTCCTGGCTATGCCCTCAGGAATTACTCCTGGTGATGCTTGGGGGACCATATGGGTTGTCAGGGATTGAACCCGGGTGGACTGCATGCAAGGCAAATGCCCTCCCTGTAGTGCTATCGCTCCTGCCCTGCTTTTAATTATTGATTGATAGATACTACTTTTAGAAAGTTAATTATGTTAAAATCATTTTATCTGCCCACAGGAATTTCAAGAGAAAAACATCTATTTGATCAACCCAGAGATTTCTCAAGACTTCCACTCCCCAAGGTCAATCTGGGTGTAGTGAGTGAAATGAAGTCCCCATCCCAGGTAAGAAGGGTGTATTCTGGTAAACACAAGCCGTTGGAAGCTTCAAGCTCTGTGGCTTAGAGAAGGTGCTGAGTGTGAGATGCCAGGAGCTCAGAAGCAGGACAGTTAAGCTTGTCCTCCCAAGAACTTCCATTTGTAACATGCTGTTCCTCTGAGCCACTAAGTACACACACACCAGCCCCGTCCTTAGAGTACTCACAGGATTTGCTATGTTCTCCACATCATAGAGACGAGGAAACAGAGGTTCAGGGAAGTGATTTCAGTGGTTTTGAAGCAACCATATCTTGTGGTCAAGGTTCCGAATCCCACCTTCTCTCCATGGACCCGTGGTGCCCTGCTGGGTGAGCAGCAGGAGGAGCTGCTGAGCCTTTGTTCCTTCCACCACTAATGTTACAATTGCTTTCAAGGCTAACCATTCACTTACCGGGCTTATTATTATGACTGTGTACCATTACTGTTGTAAGTGCATTAATTTAGTAAACTCCAATTTCATCCTGTTATGATAGGAACACATAGCGTGAGATTTAGACTCCTACACTTTCAGCGCACAGTGCGTTATTGTAAACCATTGGTACAGGACTCTGCAAAACTGCCCTTCAGAGATGAAGGATGATAAAGTAGACATACGAAAGCATAAAGGAATAAAAAATGCTGCATTAATTTATTTAATGCTTTGTACTTGCCACTCACAATTCCCGGCAAACCATGCTCCTTACATGAAGGGACTTCCTGTTTTGGTAGCTGTGGGCAGGAAAGCCGTCATTTGTGAGTTCTGTACCAGTCAAAGACTTGTAAGGTTCTTTCTGGTATGATGCCACCAACCTCTGTGAGAGGATATTAATCAACACAGGTGGATCCAGCATCTCAAGAGCTGAGTGAGTCTAAATAAACAAAGGTGAGCCTTTTGCTCAGCGAAATTCTCTGTAGCACCAGCACCTGAGCATGGGTGAGGTTCTCATATTGCTGTTGTCTGGTAGGGAAGATTTCTTGCTCCAGACACTTCAACTTTTCTGCTCTTTGGTGTCCCACACTCGCCACACTCATCTCAATGTCTCTGCGAAATCTTGGCCCCCAATGCCAGGAACACCCCAGTCACTGCCTCCCCTGCTCCTTTCCGGGAAAATGAGCCATGATCAAGGACTGTGCCTGCACTTCCAATGCTGCTTCCTTGAAGGAGACTCCTGGAGCTACTCAGGCATGGATAAGATACTTCTGAAATGTTCTCATGACATCTTGGTACTTTCTTTTTTGGATTTTGAAGACTCCAGAAGCAGGAAATATTTTGTCTTGGGTCTTGAGGACTCCCAAAAGCAAGAAGTACTTTATCTTGAATTTTGCATACTCCAAAAGTGAAAGCACAGTGTGGTTCAGAAGCTCCGAGCTCCACTTACAGTCCCTTCATGAGCATGGGGCTAGCTGCCTCTCCTGCCCCAGTCCTGTAAGGGTGCAGTCTTTATTTAGACACACTTAGGGGTGCTCAAGGCTTACTCTTAATTTTATGCTCAGAGATCACTCCTGGAAGGCCTGGGGGACCATATGGGGTGCTGTGGATTGAAACTGGGTCAGCAGCACTCAAGGTAATTGCTCTTTCAGTAGTATTATTGCTCCAGCATAGAAGATTCAGTCTTTTTTGCAGAGATGACCAAGATCCCTTTTTGCTCTTTTGCTGGTATGTTGGTGTCTCAGAACCATTTATTTTTAGACACCTTGATCTGGACTAAACTCTCTCCTCCCCTGGCCTCTGATTCTTAGGTTGAACCTAAGTGCCTATGTGGCTGTTTTCAGAGACAGAGCCTTTACGGGGGGCTAGTTAAAGTGAAATGAGAGTACAAGAAGAGAGCTAAAAATCCAATAGAAATGATACCCTTATACAGATGTGCTCATCCCTGTGTAGAATAGCCAAGGAAGAGACACTAATGTTACTTTCCTGTGTCACAGATGACTCAGAGAAATAAGCTTATAAGCCAGGATGAGGTTCCCTCCAGAGAAACAAAAATTTATAACATCTTGATCTTGGATCATTAGCTTCAAAAGCTTAAACAAATTATACTTCTATGTTTCACACACAAAGTTCCTGGGCCTCTTTATCCCTTAACCCTGGCTGCAGTATTTTGTTATGGTAGCTGGGACATACTTAAGACTGATTTATTCTTTTGGATGAACATTGGAAACTTGCTTTAACAAGAGACCCTTTCTTAGGTCTTCGTCAGAAATGATTGTCCTGGGGCCAGTGGCCAGGGAGAGTCAAATATCAGAACTTTTACCATTGAAACCCTTTTGGTTTTAGAAAAACATTTTCTGTAAACTTCATTAGGGTCAATACACAGCAATGCACCACTAATATATTTAGCTGTTTAATTGGGCAATTGGTAATCTTTTCGGAGATCACTGATCACTTGACACTTGACATCCCATTATTCGTCGATTTGCTTCAGCGGGCTCCAGTAATGTTTCCATTTGGCCCTGTCATGTGCTAGTATAGCCCAATGGCATCTGTTTGCTTCAGGAATATGAAGAGCCTCAAACCTTTATCTCCAAATTACCAAGAATATTCTACCCACCCCTCTCAGAGAGCCCAGCAAGCTGCTGAGAGTATACTGCCCGCATGGCAGAGCCTGGCAAGCTGTCCGATGTGTATTCGAGTATGCCGCAACCAGTAATAACATGTTTATTTCCCGACCCTGAAAGAGCCCTTAATACGGCAGCACTAAGAAGGATGAACAAAGAGTGACTTATAAAATCTCAGGGCCAAACTAGGCTGCCAAAACGAAGAAGGACTAAAATGACTGTCTGTACTTTCAATGCACATATGCTGGCATCAGAAGCATATATCGAGGACCTGATGGTGCAAGCATGAAAAATCAAGTACGCACATTGGTCTGACCGAGATGAGAAGGCGCCAATTGCATCATGCCTTTTTTGACACCAGAGAAGAACTGTTCCTCGGAACATGCGATGAAAGAGGTGTCGGTGGTGTCGGTGTCCTTGTCAACACAAACCTGGCCGTGAGCATTGATTCATTTGAATACCTAACAAACCGGATAGGATTACACTTGAAGAGATGTGGCCCACTGCCAGCAGTTTTTATCTTCGTTGTCTACCAACATCCACATACAATCTTTTCAGAGAAATGAGATTAAATCACCATAGATTATGTCAAACAATCAAAGCAAAGTGATAATGGGTTGACGTTCAGGCATGGGAAAGCACCTCCAGGTCTGTTTCCAACACAGATCTGCCAGAAGCACCTTTGCTGGGTGGAGACTTTGCTTCTCCTATGTGGAGGAATTGCTGCCTTTAGTTATGTTTCCTTTCAGAACACCATGGAATATCAAGGTAATGCACAATATATACCTATATTTACCTGCTAAAACTGTTTTCTATAGGAGACAGTGCTCTACCCCTGGGAAGGGAGGTAGGGTCCTGCTTGGAAGATCAGTGAAGGCGACTACTTGGCTGTTCCTTGGGCCCTTCTAACAGCAGACATAAGGCCCCCCAGTGTGCCCCTGCGACACTGCCTGACTCAACCCTGAGAAACATCGCCTGGATAGTCTTGAGTCTCTCAATCTTGGAGTCTCTCAACTCCCCACACCTAATAATGCCAGTCCCTGCTGGTTCTCCTTGTTGCCTTAGACAGCCAGGCAGCATAATTCAGCCTCAGTAATGGACAGCCCCGTGTTCCACCAGCCTCCCTGTCAGCACACCTGCAGCCTAGCCGCATCACTTTTGGCATTCTTTACCTGAAGCAGCAATAAGGTAGCCATAACCACATTAGCTATGTAATATAAATTCACTGGTGGATGAAGACCTACTCCAAATGACCTTATTTTAACAACTTCCTCTTCAAAGACCTTGTATCACTGATAGAGCTTTGAAAGAAAAAAAAACCCAACCCTATTAAGAAATGCGGAAAGAAATGAACAGAAATTTCGAGAAGAAATTAGAATGGTCAAAAAGGCATATGAAAAAGTGCACTTCATCGTTAGTCATCAGGGAGATGCAAATCAAAATAACAATGAGGTTTCACCTCAAGCCGCAGAGACTGACACATATCCAAAAGAGCAAGAACAACTAGGGCTGGCACGGATGTGGGGAGAAAGGAACTCTCATCCATTGTTGGTGGGAATGTCTACTGGTACAGCCTTTTAGGAAAGCGGTATGGACATTCCTCCAAAAACTAGATATTGAGCTCCCATTTGACCCAGCAATACCACTCCTAGAAATATGCTCTGGGGACCCAAACACACACCACAGAAACACCATCTGCACTTCTATATTTATCACAACACTATTCACAATAGCCAGAATCTGGAAACAAAATGAGTGCCCGAGAACAGAAGTCTGGATAAAGAAACTATGGTGCAATGGTACAATGGAATACTATGCAGTTGTCAGGAAAAAGGAAGTCATGAAATTTACCTACAAATAGATGGACATGGATTATCATGCTTAGTGAAATCAATCAGAAGGAAAAGGACAGATATAAGATGGCTGCATTTATCTGTGGGATATAAATATATACTAGTGTTCTACTAATTGTTGGAAATGGTATCACGGTCTAGAACTGAGTGTTGAGTGTAGGCAAAGGGATATACATGATAACCTGTAAATGTATATATTGCAGGCCACAATGTTTAAGAGATGGGAGAGAGAGAGAAAGAGAGGAAGAAGAAGGAGGAGTAGGAAGAAGAGGAAGGAGGAGGAGGAAAAGGAGAAGTCAGAGGAGGAGGAATGAAGAGGAGGAGGAGGAAGGGGAGGAAGGAGAAAATTCTGGGGTATCTGGTAGTTTCATGCTTATTTTTTTTAAATAAGAAACAAAAACTTTCAGACTGTTTTCTAGGGTGACTATCATTTACATTCCCATCAACAGGCATGAGTGAACAGATTTTCTACACACCCACCTACATTGATATTGTCACTGATTTTTAGTTTTTTACACTCAGACCAGTAGGAAGCCTCGTAGCTTTAATTTGATTTTCCCAAGTGCTCTTTGATGCTGGATATCGCTTTATGTGCTGATTTTTCCATCTGCGTTTCCTCTACAGTTCATTATCTGTGCCTATCTTTTTGGATATTTTCTAATTGGGTTGCTTTTTAAATTGTTGCATCTGATTTGATGATAGTCATTATAAAACTGAGATGCAGGACCTTTGTTACTATAAGTGGTTTATAAATATTTTCTTCAAATCTGCAGCTTGTCTTTTTATTCTTCAAGAGACTCTTTCATAGGGAAATATTTTTATGAGGTCTAATTTATCTATTTTTCATTTTTATGGATTTGCTTTTGGTATCATGTCTAAGAACTATGATTAGCCCTAGATCTTGAAGATTTTCTCCTCTGTTATCCACTAAACATTTTATAGCTATATATTTTATGTTTAAGTCTGTAATCCACACTGAATTCATTTTTTTGTAGAATATGTGAGGTTTATGTCAAGGTTATTATTTATTTATTTCTGATCTGTGAATGCCTGATTCTAATTTATCCAGTACCACTTGAAGAGGCTCATTTTTTCCATCAGCCTCATTTTTTTTTTTTTTTAAAATTTTTTATTATACCACCGTGAAACATACAATTACAAAGGTGTTCACAATTGGTTCTTGGTAATACAGTATTCCAGCACCCATCCCTCCACCAGTGCCCCATTTCCACCACCAATGTACCCCCACCCCTCCTACCCACCCCCCAGGCTGCCTCAATAGCAGGTACCCCAGTTTCCTCTCTTTCTCTCTCTGTCTCTCTCTCTGTCTCTGCATCTCTCTCCCTCTTATTTTACACATTGTGGCTAGCCCTGCAGGTATTTAGAGTTTAAAACTTAAGTCTCTTTGTGTATATTCAATGGTGAGTCTTAATCTGCCATTACCATTTCCCACATTTAGTAAAACACTGGTATCTATTTATATCCTATTAATGAATGCAGTCATTCTATATCTGTCCTTTTCCTTCTGACTAATTTCACTCAGCATGATAGTCTCCATGTCCCTCCATTTGCAGGTAAATTTCATAATTTCATCTTTTCTGACAGCCGCATAGTATTCCATAGTGTAGATGAACCACAGTTTCTTTAGCCAGTCCCTCTGTTCTCGGGCATTTAGGTTGTTTCCAGATTCTAGCTATAGTGAATAGTGCAGAGATGAGTAAAGAAGTACAGATAGTGTTTCTGCTATGTGTTTTTCGGTCTCTAGGGTATATTCCCAGGAGTGCTATTGCTGGATCAAATGGGAGCTCAATGTCTAGTTTTCGGAGGAATGCCCAAATTGTTTTCCAAAAAGGGCTCCCACCCTGGGACCAGTCGGCACTCCCACCACGTGGGTCCCACATCCACGTCAGCACCGGTTCTTCTTGCTGTTTTGGATGTGTCCCAGTCTCTGTGGTGTGAGATGGTACCTCATTGTTGTTTTGATTTGCATCTCCCTGATGATTAAAGATGAAGAGCACTTTTTCATATGCCTTTTGGCCATTCTAATTTCTTCTTTTGGAAGCTTCTGTTCATTTCTTCTCCCCATTTTTTTGATGGGGTTGGCCATCAGCCTAATTTTGACTGGGTTCTGTAGCTACATAAAAAGACTTGAAATCAGGTTTTTGATATTATAATCATAATGGTAGAATAAAAACATGGTTAATATATTTATAATTTTAGACCATAGTATAATATATAATGAAATATATAATAGAATATATTATTACTAATATAATAAGGCCTTGCAATATTTCCGATTAATTTTTAAAACATTGTCTTTCATTTTTATTCATTTTTAAATTTAATTAAAGAACTGTGATTTGCAAAGTTATTGATAGTTGAGTTGTAGGTACACAGTATTTCAATACCAATCCCAGACCACTGCCAACTTCCCCCTGCCAGTGTTCCCATATTCCATCTTTTCCTCATTCTTCTGCCCTGGACCCTACCTGCCACCTTTACAGGTATATTGCAAAGTTCTGTGCTTGCAGCTTAGATCTCGTGTTTTCAGTGTTGTTGAGTCTGTGTCTTGGATATAAAGCGATATGCTTTCCTACATCACCATTATAACTGAAGCCCCAAGCCCTGGTTCCCATTACTTTTCTCTTTTTTTAAAAATATTTTATTATACCACCATGAGATATACAATTACAAAGATGTTCATAAGCTGTTCATATCTGGGTTTCAGTCATACAGTGTTCCAGCACCCATCCCTCCACCAGTGCCCATTTCCCACCACCAATGTCCCCATTCCCTCCCTCTCTCCTAGCCTGCCTCTATGGCAGGTTCTTTATTTCTTTTTCTTTCTCTCTCTCTCTCTCTCTTTCTCTTTTCCTTCCCTTCCACATTGTGGATTACAATACATACATTAAGAGGTTGTCATGTATATCTTTTTGCCTGTATTTAATGCTCAGTTCTAGGTTTGTATTAGCACTTTTGACAATTATTAGCACACTGTTCCATTCTCTGTCTTACCTAGCCTCTGACTCCCACACGTTTGTGGTAATTTCCACCTTTGACAAGACCTCCCTGATTCATGTTTCGCCTGACCTTGGATATTGGTACCATAATATGTATATATATATATATATTTATGTCATGCAAATAAATGCAGTCATTCTGTATCTGTCTATCTCTTTCTGGCTATTTTCACTCAACATGATACTCTACATGTCCATTCATTTATAGGCAAATTTCATAACTTCATTTTTCCTAACAGCTGCATAGTATTCCATCGTGTAGATGTACCACATGCAACAGAAACACCATCCCTACTTTTATGTTCATAGCAGCATTATTCACAATAGCCAGAATCTGGGAACAACCAGAGTGCCCGATAATTGATGACAGCATTACTTCTCTTTTTATCTTCTTCCTACCCTCTTGACTTCTTTCTCGCTCTGTCCTTCTGCTCCCTAAACTCTGGGGCTAAGGGCCGATATAGTCATCCCCATTTACTTCATTACCTTTCTTCATTAAATTATTCTGTATCTCACAGATAAATGAGATCTTCCTCTGTTAAAAACATAGTCGTAATTTCTTGTACAACCTTTCTGGAAAAAATATGGACATTCCTCCAAAGACTAGAAATTGAGCTCCCTTTTGACCCAGCCATACCACTCCTGGGAATATACCCTGGGAAGCCAAAAAAACACAGCAGAAACACAATCCGCACTTTTATTTTCATAGCAGCACTATTCACAATAGCCAGAACCTGGAAACAACCAGCATGCCCGAGAACTGATGACTGGATAAAGAAACTTTGGTACATCTACACAATGGAATACTATGCAGCTGTTAGAAAAATGAGTTATTGGGGCCGGCAAAGCCCAGCGGTAGGCATTTGCCGCACGCGGCCCTTGCGGCCGATCCCGACCCATAGTCCCCGAACGAGGAGTAATTCCTGAGGCAGAGCCGGAGAACCCCCTGAGCATGCCGGGTGTGACCCAAAAAGCAAAAAAAAAAAAAAAGAAAATGAAGTTATGAAATTTGCCTATAAATGGATGGACATGGAAAGGATCATGTTGAGTGAAATTAGTCCGAAGGAAAGAGAGAGATATAGAATGACTGCATTTATTTGCATGACATAAATATATCAGGTGGTCTTACCAAAAGTGGAAATTACTGCAAACGTGTGGGAGTCAGAAGTTAGGTAAGACAGAGAAGGGAACATATGTGAATAAATGTCGAAAGGACTAATACCAACATAGAACTGAGCATTAAATACAGGCAAAAATGCACATGATGGCTTCTAAGTGTATATGAGTGCAACCCACAATGTGTATAAGAGAAAGAAAAGAGAGAGAAGGAGAGAGAAAAGAGATAAAGAACCTGCCATTTAGGCAGGCTGTGGGAGGAGGGAGGGAATTGGGGACATTGGTGGTGGGAAATGGGCACTGGTGGAGGGCGGGGTGCTGGAACACTATGTTACGAAACCTCTAAACATGAGCAACATTGTAATTGTATATCTCATGGTGGTATAATAAAATGTTTAATCATAAAAAATTTAAAAAAAAACATAGTCGTAATCGTCCTAGTTTCTTTACCTTTCCATATAAACTAAGCTCTTTCTGAGACTTCCGGCAAGAATTGTGTTACATCTATCAGTTGGGAAGATATGATATCATTTCTATGAGTCTTTCCATTTATACAAAAAGGCATTTCTATTCATTTAGATATTTTCATTTAGTCACTATGATGTAGTTTTTACAGAAAAAGGTCGATATGCATGTTGTTAGATTTACCTCTAAGTATTTCTTTGGGGGAATGGGAAGAAGCAATTGTAAATGATATTTATTCTTATTTTCAGTGTTTGCATGTTCAATGTTGTATAGAGAGATGGATTTTTTATGTTAGCCTAGTCTCCTACAAAGTAGCTTAATTTATTTATTCTTGGAATTGTCTTTTCTCTCTTTTATTGGTGCCACACCCATTGGTGTTCAGGGCTTAGTCCTGGCTTGGCATTCAGGGATCACTCCTGGCAGGACTCAGGGGACACTGTGGGGTTCTGGGAATTGAACCCAGACCAGCTGTTGAAAGGCAGTGTCCGGCCTGCGTACTGTTGCTTCACCCCCTAATTTGGCATTTTCTATGTAGAATAGACACTTACATAGCTTGCAAATAAAAACTTTAATTTTTTTCCTGTATAGTCTATATGACCTCTCTTTCCTTTCTTGCCTAATTGCACCTGTAGGCATTTCTGTTCAACAGAAGTAGATGATCTTGACTATTCCTCATGTAGGGGCATGGAATTCATTCTTGTACACTAAGTATAAAGGTAGCTAAAAGGCTCTTTGTTGATGCTTCATATAAAATTGAACAAGTTCCCCTTTATTTCTAATTCTCTGAGAGTAAAAAATAAAGGCACATGTAGAATTTTCCAAACGCTCTTTCTTTATCAGTTGATATAACCTTGTGATTTTTCTTTGTTAACCTGTCAATATGTGAGTTACCCTGATTGATTTAAATTTTTTCAGTCAATTTTGCATCCCTGAAATAAACTGCACAAGACCAAGTGTGCCATTTTTAATATGTTGCTGAATACTATTTGCTAATGTTCTATTTCTGAATTTTTGCAGCTATATTCATGAGGGATATTGATCTATAATTTTCTTTTTGTTGGACTGTCTTCATCTGATACTGATGTCAGTGAAATACCAGCTTCATAAAATGAATAAATTGAAAGTGCCCTCCTCCTCCTCTATTTTCTGGAAGAGAAGCTATAGAATTGCTATTACGTTTTTTCTTTACACATTTGATAGAATTTTCAAGTGAAACCATTTGAACCTGCAGACATCTTGTGGGAATTTTAAATTACAAATTCACTTTTTAAAAATAGACACAGATCCATTCAAATGACCTATTTAATGCTGGGTAAATTACGGCATTTTGTGTCTCAAGATGCAGATTCATTTCACTTAAATTGTTCAATTTGTGTATAGAAGTATGTATTTTTGTAGTATTCACTGTTTTGTTTTTTGGGTCACACCCAGCGATGCTCAGGGGTTACTCCTGGCTCTGCACCCAGAAATTGTTCCAGGTGGTGCCTCGGGGACCGAATGGGATGCCAGGAATAGGACTTGGGTTGGCCGTGTGCAAGGCAAACACCCTCCCACCGCTATTATTGCTCCCACCCCTATTACCTGATTATTACACTCCAAAGGTTTTCAGGTTCTGTAGTGGCATTACTCACTTCTGGTATCGATAGTTCGTGTCCCCCCTATTTTGTTGGGGTCCACACCCAGTGTGCTAAGGCCTTATTCGTTCAGGGAGCACAGGGTCTTTTCTGGCGATGGCTGAGGAGCATGTGGTAGCAGGGCTGTCTCCTGGGCTTCCTGCCTGCAGAGCACTCTCCAGCTGCTGCGCTGCCTCCAGGTGGCTCCCACCCATTCTCTTTTTTGGCGATTTGTATTGATCTTCTTTATTTTTGTCAGTCTTCTTAAAGGTTTGTCAATTTTATTGATTTTTTTTCAAAGAACCTAACTTCTGTTTTATTGATTTTTCTCATTACTTTTCTGTTTTCAATTTTGATGATTTCTTTTTTTATCCCTCTGCTTTCTTAGAGTTGGTTTTGTTCTTTATGTCCCTTAGGTCTTTGAGGTAATATCTTAGGTTATGGTGTGAGAGTTTTACTCTTTTCTCATGTAAAGAAGTGATAGTATAAATTACCTCTCAACATTGTTTTAATGTGTCCATGTTTTCTTTCAGTTCACAGTATTTACAAACTTCCCTTTGACCTATGGGTTTTTAATAAAGTGTGTTGTCAAATGTTTGGGAGATTTTAATTTTGGGGGTATGGTTTCTGTTTGGTTTTTAGTGAACAGAGAAGATCATTTTGTATGCTTTATAGCCTTTTCAATTCATTGAAGTTTGTTTCATTTCACATGAGATGGTCTATTTGGATGTACATTTGTGGGCACTTAAAAGAATATGTATTATGTTGATAGATGGATGGAATGTTGTAAAAATGTGAACTAAAAGTGGCTGATGGTTTTGTCGAAGTGCTCCTATATCATTACTGATTTTCTGACTAGTCATTTTCTCAATTATTGAGAAGGTGGTGTTTATCTCTCCAGCTATGATTATGGATTCGTGTCCTTTCAATTCAGTTAATGGATTTGTGTTCTTTCAATTTGATCAGTTATTGCTGCTCATTTTTTTTAAAAAAGTTCTGTTTTTTGGGTACATACTTATTTAGGATTTCTATATCTTCCTGGCAGGTTAAAGATGAACTCTTTAATCTTTCCGTGGTGTTCCTTCCTGTAGCTGGTAATTTCTTTTTATTCTGGAGTAAGGTTTATTTGACATTAATATATCTTGATCTCTGGTTAAGATGCTCAGATGTTTCCCATTCTTTTCTTTTTAGCCTGTGTCATTATATTTGAAGGGAGCTTCTCATGAAAAGCACGTGTGTAAGATACTCAGTGAACTAAATGATTGCTTTAATAATTTTTGTGTTTAGGCCAGAACAGTTAATGTTGTTACTGATATGTTAGGGCTTAAATTTGCCTTTTTACTTTTTGTGTATATTTGTTCTGTTTTTCATTTCTCTATTTTACGGTGGTTGCTTTAAAAACTACTTTCAGAATTTTATGTTGATCAATCTGTAGTGTTTTTAATGTGTTTCTTTGAATGACTTTTTTAGTGGTTTATCTGGACACACATTTATTCATACATCGTTCTTTTGCAATCTACTGGTGTCAATATTTCTCTAGTCCAAATGTAGAAATCTTTTTTTTGATTTGCATCTTTATACTCACCCACAATATAATTTGTCTTAAATATTTCTTTTGTATATATTTAGAAACATACAGATAGTGTTATAATTTTTGAATCAACAATCAAACATAATCAACTTATCAACAATGCAAGCATCATTAGAAAATTTAGGAGAAAAATATACCACAAAACCCCATATAGTTACTCTCTTGCTGTTCTTTTTTCCTTCCCAGTACTCCAAATTTACTCCTTATGTCCTTCATGTTTAATCATTCATTAAAAATGATGTTTTGCAATATGGTCATTCCTCCAAATTGAGCTCCCTTTTGACCCAGCCATACCACTCCTGGGAATATACCCTGGGAAGCCAAAAACACACAGCGGAAACACAATCCGCACTTTTATTTTCATAGCATCACTATTCACAATAGCCAGAACCTGGAAACAACCAGTATGCCCGAGAACTGATGACTGGATAAAGAAACCGTGCTACATCTACACAATGGACATCTATGCAGCTGTCAGGAAAAATGAAGTTATGAAATTTTCCTATAAATGGATGGACATGGAAAGGATCATGTTGAGTGAAATTAGTCAGAAGGAAAGAGAGACACATAGAATGACTGCATTTATTTGCATGACATAAATATATCAGGTGATCTTACCAAAAGTGGAAATTACCTCAAACCTGAGGGAGTCAGAGGTTAGGTAAGACAGAGAAGGGAACATGTGTGAATAAATGTCGAAAGGGCTGATACCAACATAGAACTGAGCATTAAATACAGGCAAAAATGCACATGATGGCTTCCAAGTGTATGTAGTGCAACCCACAATGTGTAGGAGAAGGAAGGGAGAGAGAGGGAGAGAGAAAAGAGATAAAGAACCTGCCATGGAGGCAGGCTATGGGAGGGGAGGGAATTGGGGACATTGGTGGTGGGAAATGGGCACTGGTGGAGGGCGGGTGCTGGAACACTATGTGACCGAAACCTCCAAACATGAACAACATTGTAATTGTATATCTCACGGTGGTATAATAAAGTATTAATTTAAAAAAACGATGTTTTGGGGGAGGGCTAGGGAGAGAGCATGTAGATAGAGTCAATACTTTCATGTGTCCAACTCTGGTTTGAGCCCTAGTACCACATGTACCTTGAACACTGTTGGCTTGGCTCTGTGGTACCCAGGACCATAGGGCAAGAGCAGCCACACATTCCTGGTCCAGTCCTTCAAATGTCTGGTATGGTTGGCCAGGAATACCCCCTGTCCAAATAAAATTATATGCTGTGACAATTGTTTAAAAAAATTCTTTGTGGAGGTATTGTGATTTACAATGCTATTAATACTTTGATGCACACATCATTTTAACATCCCCCACCAAGATACTTCTTTCCACCAAAGTCTTAAAGGATCCTCCTCGCCTCACACCCTCTCCCCTGCCATAAGCTCCACTATGAGGAAGAACTCTCCAGTTTTGTGGCCTTTGGCCATCTGTTGTCCCCCTTAGTGTGTCTTTCAGTTGCACACATGAGAGAGCGTACTCTGTACATTTCCTTTTCCTCCTGTCTTTACTCAGCACGATATCCTATAGTCCCATCCAGGTGGTGTCAGATTGGATGATTTTTTCTCTGTTTTTGCTTCAGATTACATTGTGCACCGACTCCTTGATCTATTCATCTTAGCTGGGCAATTGAGTTATTTTAGTATCTTGACTATTTCACTGCAATCAATGTAGATGTGAATATCCTTTAGTTTCATTTTTGGGTCTTTTTGGGGCCACATCTAATAATGTTAAGGATTCCTTTAGGCTTTGCTCTCAGAAATCACTCCTGGTGGACTTGTAGGACCATATAAGGTGCCAGGTATCAAATCCAGGTCAGCGATGTACAGGCAAGCGCCCTACCTGCTGTACTATTGATCAACCCTCATGTTTTGGTTTGTTGTTTGTAGGAGTTTTTTTTTTGTGTGGGGCGACCTTTAGGGTTTTCAACGTATATTATCATGTACATTATCCATGTATATTATCTATGAATAATGATAGCTTAACTTCATTTCTAATTCAGATTCCCTCCCTCTGATATCTTGCCTTGTTGTTAGACATTGAATAACAGTTGTAACAGTGGACATCCTTGCCTTGTGCCTGATCTCAGGGGACAGGCTTTCAGTTTTCCTCTCTTGCGTGTGGTATTGGCTGTGGTGTGTTGTGTGTGTCAGTACTCTATTGAGGTGTGTTTACGGAATGGGATGGAAGCATGCTAGACTCAGAGCTGATGGAGGTCATGGACTCTGCAGACTCAGCCCAGTGGCATGTGGAGGGGCCTATCACTATCTATCACTATCTTCCCGTTAATCATCTATTTGCTAGAGCAGGCTCAGTAATATCTCCATATGTCCTTTCTCATGCCAGTAGAACCCAAAGGCATCTGCTTGCTCCAGGAACATAAAGAGCCTCAAACCATTATATTAGGTCACAGGAATGACCTAATATAAATGTTACTGGTATTTGGCATATCAAGTAAAACAGGGCAGCTTGCCAGGCTTGTCATGCAGGTGGCATACCCTTGTAGTCAGCTCTAAATATAGCATTTATAGATGAAAGCAGGGCCCGCAGCGAGGTGGGCTGTGATAGGATGTCGCTGGGTGGAGTTCTGACGAGAGGGAAGTCCGGATGTGGAAAATGGCGGCCTGATGGAGTGGGGGGCGTCATCTGGCTTGTTGTGCAGCTCTGCTGGGGTGGCGGGCCAGGGCTAGAAACCACCATCCCTCCCGGGTGCCTCGTGAGCGGCTAGGGCACAGGGAGACCTAGTAGCAGCTCTGCCCCATGTCTGTAGTCTCTGGTTCAGCAAACCTGGGCCAGATTGAAAAAGATGTTCACACCCCAATGTGGGTCAAATGGAACCAGAGGAGACAGCTGCCTTAAGCCAGATACTCTGGGGATGTGGCTGTAGGAGGAGTGAAGGAGGTGAGAAGTGACACCAGGGTGGTCTGGGAAGGGAGACCCAGGGGCTTTGCTAATGAATCATATGTGAGGCAGGAATGAACTTGCCATTGGTGGGAGTCATCCCTTGGCTCTGAAGCCCCAGAGTGGGTGCTGGGTCCTCATGGTGATCACGTTTCCCAATCCTTGAGAGATGAGCCACTGAACAGGAAGTGTGGTAACAGGCTCTAATTGCTCAGGGAGTTTGCATCAAAGGAAAATCAAAGTTTATTTTATAAAATTACACTAGAATAAGCGACTCCACGAGAGCAGTGGGCCTTGTTAGAGGTGAGGAGCTTATCTAGTGGCACTGGCCCCCCCACGGGCAGGTGTGGAAGGATCTGATCTTCATCTAAAGCATTATAGGGGCCAGAAGGGAGTGAAAACTGGACACAGAACACAGCGTATTCCCAGGTCACTTGGGCTACACCCCAAGTACCTGAGCCTTCTCCAGCATGGCCCAGACCAGGGCAGCACCAGCAGCTGGCTGATGTGCTGTGCAAGCGCCCTGAGGTTGTGCTTCAGTTCAGGGTCACTGCAGAGAGACATTAGTTCTGAGCTCCACAGAACACAAGAGGAAGCCCCACCAGCAGAAACACTGTGGGCCGCCTTCTCCCGCTGCCTGCTGTCCACACTCCCGGGCACCCCAGCCTAGACACGACCCTCTCTGTCTGCACAGACAGTCAGTCTGGGAATGTAGGGGGCCATGGCATCTGAATCTCCACTATGGGTGCTTCAGGTTCAAGACCAAGTTTGCTGTCTCTTCTGCCTCCCCCAAATCTTATTCTGGGAATGGCATACTCACTCCTGTGCCCCTTTGGCTAGGGGCAGGAATTTGGGGACCACTGGAGGTACCTCCTAGCTCACCTTCCTTCTCATGGTCCTCATGCAGTAGCAGACCTCCCTGCCACCTGCCACCCTATGTTTCTGCAAGTCCATCTTGGCCTTGGACAATGAGGAATCTTTTCAAGATCTTCCTGTGTCTGTTGTATTTTCCTGAGCAATTCATAGACTCAATAAATACTTTCAAAACTAGTCAGAGTTATCTTGTCTTGCTTCATTCATACATATACCATGCACACGGTAGGTGTGTATCTACATATATGTATAGATACATGATAAACCGGAGGATATTCATATACATAAGTCTCACATCTCTCTATGTTTATTTATCTATCCTATCTCTTTCTATGTTCTCCTGCATAGAGATGATCTGGTTTATGGAGTTGGTAGGTTGTTGGTTCTATGTGCTACGGCAATAAGATTTTCCCTTTTTTAATTAGAAATTGCATCTAGTAAAGGACAAAAAAGTCAAGTGTTCAACTTTTACCATTTTTACATAAGTACCACCATATTTGATATGCCAAATACCAGTAACAATTATAGACCTCATTCCCATGACCTGATGGAATGGTTTGAGGCTCTTTATGTTCCTGGAGCAAGCAGATGCCCTTGGGCTCTACTAGCATGAGACAGGACATATGGAGATGTTACTGGTGCCCGCTCGAGCCAATCGATGATGAAGGGAAGACAGTGAAGACAGTGATACCACCAAGAAATTGATACGGAGCATTCATAACAGCCCAAAGTTTCTCTGCTTCCTTGTGTCCTATTGGTTGAGCCCCCCCACCCCCAAGGTAAGCCATAAAACTGATGCCAGTTGGTGTTTGCAGCCCTTTCTCTTGGGTGTGTTCCCAGGAGTGGAATTGCCTGATGGGGGTGCTGGGTAGAGTTCACTGTGGCAGATCCTGCCCCTGTGATATGGAGCAGGACGCACTGGTGGTGAGTCATTGAGGGAGCTCCAGCCACCTCCTCTGCCCCAGACGTAGGGTTCAGTCCTGTCCATTTCAGCCATTCTCGGGGGGACAGAGGGAGGAGGTGGTGGCTGAAGAGTGTGGAGAACTCTCAGCATGTTATTAAGTTGCACCCTGGGAGTAACAGCACAGTCAATATTGAAGTTCCCAGGGGTGGGCTTAGACTCTCAGGAACCCCGAGTGCACCTGTCTTAGCCCTGCGGGCCAATTCTACTCCCTGTTCACACACGAGGCGCCCTGGACTGGGGTATCAGGACAGGAGACACCTGGAATTGGACTGCTGGGTCCCTTAGTGTGCTGGAGCTGACTTTTCCTCTAGATCCTTCTGGTCATCCCTGGGCCCCTCAGCCCCTCCCTAACCTGTTTGGTGTTTGAGGCTGGTGAGCCCCAGACATTGCGCGCCTCAAACACCATCACCTCTGATCCCACATTTCTGGGGGTTAGGATGGGGCTTCCGGCTGGGCTTGCTGCCCCAGAGTCTTATGGGAGCTGCAATGAAGGCGTGGCCTAGGTTTTGGCTCATTTTGGGGTCATGCTTCCACTTCCAAACTTCCCTCAGGGGCTCCCACAGAGCTTAGTCGCTGGCCCCTGATCCCTGGCCTTCTTGCCAGAGGCTCGTTATGGGATCAGTTGGGACAGCCGGGAGCGGCAGAGAAGCCCAGCAAAGGGGATGCCAATCTCTTTGGTCGACATTCTAGAGACAGAGACTCTGCTTCTCTCAACAAGAGATCTCCACATCCTAGGACCCCTTCATTAGGGCTAGCCATACCCAGCTGCATGCTTGTAACTAGCTCCCGCCCCTATACCGCCACCACATATGATTGGTCCATGATGTGCACCTGATAGCAAACATGGCCAAAACTGAGAATTGGAACTTGGTATCTATTTCTGCAAGCTGAGCCCTTGAGAAAGAACTGGAAAACCAAAGAGCTGTAAGATCTGCATTTCCCTCCAAAGAGATGCCTAGAAACCTGGTGTGCAGAGCAGGAGAGGGGAGCAAATAGAGCAGGGAGTGTGGAAAGGGAGGCACCGGCATTCAGAGAAGCTGGCAAGAGAGCGAGCCCGGAGACTAGTGACCTTGTGGGGGACTCCTCTGGACACTGACCCATGCTCTGTGCTGTGCCCTGTGGTCTGTACACTGCCCTGTGGTCTGTACACTGTGCCCTGTGGTCTGTACACTGTGCCCTGTACACTGTGTGACCTGTGGTCTGTACACTGTGCCCTGTGCTCTGTACACTGGATCCTGTGCTCTGTACACTGGGTCCTGTGCTCTGTACACTGTGCCCTGTGGTCTGTACACTGTGCCCTGTGGTCTGTACACTGTGCCCTGTGGTCTGTACACTTGTGTCCTGTGGTCTGTACACTGTACCCTGTGGTCTGTACACTGTGCCCTGTGGTCTGTACACTGTGTCCTGTGGTCCGTACACTGTGCCCCTGTGGTCCGTACACTGTATCCTGTGGTCTGTACACTGTGCCCTGTGGTCTGTACACTGTGCCCTGTGGTCTGTACACTGTGCCCTGTGGTCTGTACACTGTGCCCTGTGGTCTGTACACTGTGCCCTGTGGTCTGTACACTGTGTCCTGTGGTTCGTACACTGTGTCCTGTGGTCTGTACACTGTGCCCTGTGGTCTGTACACTGTGCCCTGTACACTGTGTGACCTGTGGTCTGTACACTGTGCCCTGTGGTCTGTACACTGTGCCCTGTGCTCTGTACACTGGGTCCTGTGCTCTGGTACACTGGGTCCTGTGCTCTGTACACTGTGCCCCTGTGGTCTGTACACTGTGCCCTGTGGTCTGTACACTGTGCCCTGTGGTCTGTACACTTGTGTCCTGTGGTCTGTATACTGTGTCCCGTGGTCCTGTACACTGTGCCCCGTGGTCTGTACACTGTGTCCTGTGGTCTGTACACTGTGTCCTGTGGTCTGTACACTGTGTCCTGTGGTCCGTACACTGTGTCCTGTGGTCTGTACACTGTGCCCTGTGGTCTGTACACTGTGTCCTGTGGTCTGTGTACTGTACCCTGTGGTCTGTCCACTGTGCCCTATGGTCTGTACACTGTGCCCCTGTGGTCCGTACACTGTGCCCTGTGGTCTGTACACTGTGTCCTGTGGTCCTGCACACTGTGCCCTGTGGTCCATTACTGTGCCCTGTTCTCTATACACTGTGTCCTATGGTCTGTACACTGTGTCCTGTGGTCTGTACACTGTATCCTGTGGTCTGCTGTCACACTGCTCTGTACACTGTGCCCTGTTCTCTGTACACTGTGTCCTGTGGTCCTTACACTGTGCCCTGTGGTCCGTACACTGTATCCTGTGGTCTGTACACTGTGCCCTGTGGTCTGTACACTGTGCCCTGTGGTCTGTACACTGTGCCCCGTGGTCTGTACACTGTGCCCTGTTCTCTGTACACTGTGTCCTATGGTCTGTACACTGTGTCCTGTGGTCTGTACACTGGGTCCTATGCTCTGTACACTGTGTCCTGTGCTCTGTACACTGTACCCTATGGTCTGTACACTGTGCCCCTGTGGTCTGTACACTGTATCCTGTGGTCTGTACACTGTGTACACTGTATCCTGTGGTCTGTACACTGTGCCCTGTGGTCTGTACACTGTGCCCTGTGGTCTGTACACTGTGCCCTGTGGTCTGTACACTGTATCCTGTGGTCTGTACACTGTGCTCCTTGGTCTGTACACTGTGCCCTGTGGTCTGTACACTGTGCCCTGTGGTCCGTTCACTGTGCCCTGTGGTCTGTACACTGTGCCCTGTACACTGTGTGACCTGTGGTCTGTACACTGTGTCCTGTGGTCTGTACACTGTGTCCTGTGGTCTGTACGCTGTGCCCTGTGGTCTGTACACTGTGTCCTGTGGTCTGTACAAGTGTTCTGTGGTCTGTACACTGTGCCCTGTGGTCTGTACACTGTATCCTATGGTCTGTACACTGCGTCCCTGTGGTCTGTACACTGTGCCCCTGTGGTCTGTACACTGTGCCCTGTGGTCTGTACACTGTGTCCTGTGGTCTATACACTGTGTCCTATGGTCTGTACACTGTGCCCTGTGGTCTGTACACTGTACCCTGTGGTCTGTACACTGTGCCCTGTGGTCTGTACACTGTGCCCCGTGGTCCGTACACTGCCCCCATGGTCTGTACACCATACCCTATGGTCTGTACTGTGTCCCGTGGTGTTCACTGTACCCTGTGGTCTGTACACTGTGCCCTGTAGTCTGTTTGCTGTGGCCCATGGTCTGTACATTGGACTGTGCTCTGGCTAGGGGCTGTTATGGCCTTACAACTATCTCTCCTTTTTCGTATTACTGTTACCTTTAACTCAGTCCTGTGAGTGGCTTTTTCTTCGTGACTTCAGAGTTTTGGGAAGACACATTTCTGCTCCTCACTACATTTTCTTTGCTGTCTTTCTGGAAATATTGAACTTTCCCGATTGCAGAGCAGGGAGGGTCGCTGGCTGTGCTTGTCTGTCGCTGAGCCAGGCCCACCCTGACCTTTCTCCCTGCCTGTCACACATAGCCCTGAGAAGGGGTGTCACCCAATTTCACAGACTCAGTATTAGGGGCAGAGAGGGCTCTGAGGGCTTCAGTGGTCCAGCAGGGCTGGGGCTCCCCCAAACCCAGCAACTCCGCTGGGCCTGAGGATTGAGGCAACAGGCGGCTCTTCTTACTGCCCAAGAACCACACGGACTCTGCCCTCATGGTCCCGTGAGGGGAGAGCAGCCCCTACTCCATGCTTCTGTGCTACCGGCTGCCAACACTGCAACTCTCTGAAGGCCCTGGGTGAGGAACACTATTTGCTTCTAGAAGGTACTGTCTGGTGTGCCACTAAGCTTTCAGATGGCAACACTTCGGTTGAGGCGGAGCCCCATGTCTGAGCTTCCTCTCCCTGTAGGACCCTGCGCGAGACTAGCTTCTGCCGGCAAGGTTTTTCTTAGCCTCAGCTTCCTCATTTGTGCAATGGGAAGGCTGAAAGCCGCTGGTAGGGGCTTGCCTGAGAATCTAAGTAAAAAGTAGTTTCAGCTGGGCACAGGGTCAGGAACAGGAGCTGTCTCTGCTATTACGTTTCTTTCATCTCATGAGTTTCTGATAACGAGGAGCTCTAGGGGTCCTTGTGGGCCTCAGTTTATCTACCCCCTACCGGCCCCCACAAGGCTTCTTTGAAATGTCTCCCCAGCAAGCCAAACCTCTCTCCGGGAATTGTTGGGGCCCGATCACTAGCAAGGAGGTCTAGGCTTGTTGCAAGCTGCAGAGAGAAAACAAATATTGTTTTAGAAGCATTAATAATTAAGAGGTTTTCAGCAGAGAATGGGCCAGCATTAGGGGAATTGAAAATTAAGACTAAGACACTACCTCAAGCAGATTTCCTGATGAATAATTCATGGAACAACACCAGAGAGACCCAGAAAGGAGAAAAAGGGCCTCAGTATTGGTCCTCCTCTCTGAATTTCCCCCACTGGGAGAGGGCCTCTGGGGACACAAACAGAAGCCAACCCCATGGGGTCGGAGCAGTCAGGCCCATGTGCGACAGAGTGACCCGCGACTCTGAATGAGAATTTGGGTTCCAGGTGCTGGAGGGGACTTCACGACCCCTCCGGAGGCCTCTGTGCCCTGGAAAACTGCTGTACCCCAGGGGAAGGCAGCAGGGGCCTGGGGCTACATGTCTGCCCGCTCCCCCTCCCCCTCCCTCCCTCCTTCCCACCTTCCCTTCTTCCCTCCCTCCCTCCTTCCCACCTTCCCTTCTTCCCTCCCTCCCACCTTCCGTCCCTCCCTCCCTCCCCTTCCTTCCTCCCTTCTCCCCTCCCTCCTCCTTCCTTTCCTTCCCTTCTTCCCTCCACTCCTTCCTTTTCCTTCCTTCCTCCTTCCTCCTTCCCTCTTCCTCTCCCTCCCTCCCACACCCCTCCCTCCCTCCCTCCCTCCTTCCCTTCTCCCTCCCTCCCTCCCCTCCTCCCTCCCTCCTTCCCTTGTCTCTCCCTCCTCCCCTCCTCCCCGCTCCTTCTCTCCCTCTCCTCCCCCTCCTTTCCTTCTTCCTTTCCTTCCTCCTCACTCACTTAGCAGAGCAGAGTGGAGGGAGGCCCACACACACCCTCTCTGACCTGAGTGTGAGGTGTGAGCAGGGGGCTTTAGGGGGAGCCACCTGAACTGAGTCCTGAGGGGAGTTGGGAGGGGGTGTGCACAGCCACTTCAGGCTCTCACCAGCTCCTATTGCATCAGCCATGCATGATGCCCTGCCAGCTAACAGTATTTAGACCACAGTACCTAAAAGGTATGGGGGGGGGGAAGAAAGGTGTTTTCCACAGAGCTAGGACAGAGGGGTGTTGGTTGAAGAAGTGGACGCTAGTTGAAGGGATGGGGTTTGTACATCATATTCCTGGAGCCCAATCATGCATAGCTTTATAACTTTGCAATTCATAAAGACTCAACAAACAAACTAAAACCATTTGCAACACTGGTGAGTCCTGATCTCCCACTGCCCGACCAGCACACGGCACAGGGTCAGTTACTCATTCAAAAGAGCCACTGAGCGACTCCTGTCCTGGATGCTGGGACCCAAGGACGGGGCTGCGCAGGACCTGCTGAGAGGACACCCAGACACTGCTCTCTTGGGATCAAGGATGGAGAGACAGAGTTTAGACATGGAAGCACCCAGGAGGAGAAAGTCCAGGAGGAAAGTGCTGGAAGAGAGTCCAGTGGAGAGTGGCTGTGGTTAGCGGAAGGGTTGGGGTAGTCTCATGTAGTTTGGCACCATCCTGGCAGCAAAGTCCCCAACACAAGAAGCTCCAGGGCACATGGTCTGAGCAGGTGAGGTGCACAGAGGG
>JAJIBD010004105.1:0-45170 GCA_021461705.1 Cryptotis parvus
CTGATGCCTAGAATTACAAGAAATACTAAATAATTTTGCGGAGGATATTGACTATTTTTACTTTTTTAAAATGTATGGTATCGCAAATATATAAGAAATAATTTACTTCAGCATGGCGTGACTCAAAAAGCATTGATGTGACTGAGAGAATTTCTATTTAACTAATGCAAGGGTGTAATTTTGGATCTGTTATAGTAACAATTTTCCACACAATAACTTATTTGTATTGTTAATATTAATTAATCCAGTCTCTATGACTACTAAACCCGTCACTTTTTTTAAAAGTAGATTCTTGTATATATTTGTATTTGCATCATTTGGAATATCTGATGATGCAGATAGATTTGCTTTAATACCAAAGATCATGTTTATGTAATTTTTATCATAAAAGTTAGAGTGAAACAAAATTTCCCATTCAGTGGCATAAAATGAACATAAGTGTCACTCCAATTTTAAACATGTCAAGAAGTCTAAATTTTATAAAATCAGAGTAACTCACAATATTGAGAAGACATGGGACTATCTGTTCAAATAACATAGCAAGTCAAAGAAAAGGGATATTTCACACACAGAAATGCAGAGCCACACAATCAGCTCAGTTCAACAGTGATTTCATAAGATATAAAGTGAATGATGAAACAAGGGAGCTTGAAATGGAAACAAGCTGTCAGATAATGGGGGTAAGAGAAATTTAGCTATTTCAACTCATATCACCAACTACATATTAATAAGCCGTTATTTGCTTTACACTTTTTTGAACCAATCTGAGTTGATTTCTATAATGAAGAAAGTCATAAAATGAGGTGGTAGGAGAAGAAAGAGGAACATGAAAAAAGTAGGAAAAAATCACAATCACAATTTCCCTTGGTCGTCAACGGGAAGTCCCTTGAATTTACATTATATTCCATTTTGAGAAATACTGTTGTCAAAGTGCCAAATTAAATGCACTCACGGCGAGATTTGTTTTAAAAATGATAAAGTTAGAGAAATACTTCTAAGTACTCAGAAATACTTAGCCCACTTTGAAACAGTGAGCATGGAGTCAGCCCATCTCCAGCAGTTTTCTATGATTGCTCGCGACAGTTACTCACTTCTCTTACATCTGTGTGGAGGGGGCTTACTTTCTCTAAACTGCATGACTATGAAAGAGAGCTGAAGAGAGCGAATGAATGTACACCCAGATCTTTTACTCTCTCCTTTCTTACTACCACAAAAAGCAACTTCAAAGGGACCCATGGAGGACGAATCTCCAAAGAAAAAGCTCTCAAAAGACAAATGCCATTAATACTCACGAGTATCATAAAATCTACTGGAACAATTCTTACCATATCTGTGGTAAGGCATTTTTTTGGCTTGTGACCATACTGGCATTATAAAATTACAAAGATTTCTAGCCTTAAACAAGTGGAAGAGAGAGAAAATTATTCACACTCACAAATCCAACTCATGGGACATTCAAAATCAATCCATTGCTCATCAGGTTCTGTTATAATCTTGAGGTTTCTCTCCATATTTACAAAAGTAAGTGGAAATAAGTTGAATGACCATCTCTTTGAGTGCGCACTAGACAGTGTCACTATCTTCATATGATTTAAATCATTAGAAGAGATGCAAAATGGGTTTTTCATTGCTCAAACACAGCTAACACCCAACAAACATAAAAATAGGTCTCTTGGAATACCCAACATTCTCAACACCATAGTTAGAGAAAACCCAGGCCTCGGAGAAGTGTTGAGAGGAATTCATAGATACTCGTAATAGTAGTGCCAGAGAAAGCGTAGGGAAGTGACTTGATTCTGTTCCCTAACTTTTTAATGTAAAAAAACTTAAGAGGTAAATTGACTTCTCCAGGACAAGCGCCATATCCTTTGTCACAGTATAAACCTAATTTTCCATTAGTTTGCTTTCTGTATAATACACATTTCTAGGGGTATCTCAAATCACATGTATGATACTTTTTTTTTAATAATCAAAACAAAGTGAAAAGCAAACAAAGCCTCAGTCTCCATTCCTTGAATTCCAGGATTACTTCCTTTACTCACCTACAGGGAAAAGCCTCGCTCATTTTCTTTTTTGTAGAGTCTTGGAAGTCAACTAAAGGCAAGACACAGAAGATGACCCGATCCACCTAGAAGCAAAATATAACTATTTAAATTAAAGAAAGAAATATGATTAATGCTTTCCTAAAACAAGTTATTAGATAAGCAGGCAAACAGAAAGTCTCATGTAAAATTTAAAGTACGATAATTGTAACTATCGACAGCTTTGAGTAAAGTTCTAGTGTGTGTAAATATGTATGCATGCTTATGTAAGTGTAAACCATGGGTTATTGGTGAAGAATATGAATAAATCAAGCAAGTAAAACAGAGTAAAAATAATAAGCCATTTTCTTGGGAAGCCTATAAATAAGATCTGAAATTCCAACACTTTACCTACACTTTATGTTCTATAAAACAGCCACGAGAGATGTAGAGTAGAATGCCAATAAAGAATGTCAGTAAATAAAGAGCTATTTATCTTGCCCTTGTTAGACCAATATATTTATCAAAATATTTTAGTAATTTGGGGTCGGAGCTAATTCAGTGGGTAGGGCGTTGCCTTTGACGCAGCTTAGCCGGGAGCCGCCCCCGGGTTCGATCCCTGGCATCCCATATGGTCCCCTGAGCACCGCCAGGAAGTAATTCCTGAGTGCTGAGTCAGGAGTAACCCCTGAGCATCGCCAGGTGTGAGACCCAAAAAGCAAAACAAAAATATTTTAGTATTTGAACCCGGCCTAAAAAAAACTTCGCATGGCTGAATTTGCGTGAAGTTACTTGCTTTTAGCTGCACATATTCAAAATGCAACAGAAACATGACACAATTAGTAGATGGCAGCAAGTTTTAATCTGCCTATGGTACTGGAAACAATAAGCACCACCTCAAAAAGCAAGCTGTTTACACAGTTTCTTTGTCTATTTAAAGACCTGCTTGAAAGTAGGGTTTTTTTTTTTAACATTTTATTATACCACCGTGAGATATACAATTACAACGTTGTTCACGCTTGGGGGTTTCGGCCCACAGTGTTCCAGCACCCCCCTCCACCAAGTGCCCCTCAGCCACCACCCATGTCCCCCCAATTCCCTCCCCCTCCCACATCCCGCCTAAATGGCAGGTTCTTTATCTCCCTCTCCTCTCCCTCTCTCTCTCCTCCTTCTCCCACACACATTGTGGGTTGCACTACGATACACTTAGAAGCCATCATTTGCATTTTTGTCTGTATTTAATGCTCGGTTCTATGTTAGCATCAGAACTTTAGACATTTATTCACACATGTTCCCTTCTCTATCTAAACCAACCTCTGACTCCCCGCCCACGCTTGTGGTAATTTCCACTTTTGTAAAGATCACCCTAGTATATTTATGTCATGCAAATAAATGCAGTCATTCTATGTCTCTCTCTTTCCTTCTCTAATTTCACTCAACATGATTCTTTCCATATCCATCCATTTATAGCAAAATTTCATAACTTCATTTTTTCTGACAGCTGCATAGTATTCCATTGTGTAGATGTACCACAGTTTCTTTATCCAGTCATCCCAGTTCTCAGGCATACTGGTTGTTTTCCAGGTTCTGGCTATTGTGAATAGTGCTGCTATGAAAATAAAAGTGCGGATTGTGTTTCCGCTGTGCTGTTTTTGGCTTCCAAGGTATATTCCCAGGAGGCGGTATGGCTGGGTCAAAGGGGAGCTCAATTTCCTAGTCTTTGGAGTGAAAGTGGTTTTTTTTGACACGAGAGAGAAATCTAGTAAATAGAGGAGAGTCTATAAGAGAGCACACTTATTTGATATTAAACGAGTTACTCAATTTCATTCCCTGAAAAAAAGTTATCTTTTTTTCCCATTATTTTAACAATGCACAACATAAAAAATTTGATTTATCAAAATGTAAGAGGCAATTGAATAGAACAACTAAGGAATTTTCATGCCAAGAAGAAATAGAAGTAGGGTTCACACTTGCAGGGCATAAAAAAACTAAAACACCTAACCCTCAGCATATCCAGACTGCACGCAACACAGATGAAGTTCTAGCCAAATACAAAGGGTGGGCTCTTAGTAGAGAGAGAAGATTCACAAATGCGGGATGAAGAGCGGAGGGGCAAGGGCATGGAATCACCAGCTATCTCAATGATGTGATAAATCTCAAAACTGTGATATATCACAAAGATGTTGCCAATGATGTGATTCCACAAAAGAGAACATACTCAGTGTGAGGTCGAAGTTTGATCCCAAGAACACTGAAAGAGAAACAAAAACCACTGATTTCCAAGAATTGGCTCCCTAATACTTGCACAATTAGTTCTCTGTCTAGGATAGTTTTACTTCTCTAGGATAGATTTACTTCTTGTTAGTCAATGCCATTTCTAAAAGTCTAATAAGTAAAATTTTATTTTGCAAATAAGCCTGTTGTCTTTCCTTGTCTTCACCTGGAGTTTCTTGTCGTCCATTTCTGTCTGCTTGTCATTAACAAAGCAAATTGCCAGTATCAGTTCACCCTGTGGGTGAACCATAAATTTGTTAAATGCATGATTAAATATCTGTGCAATATTGAATGTTTGTCTCCATATTTTTTGGCATGTTTATACCCTGGGCTGATGCTCAAAATCATGATGTTGAGCAATAGAAAGATGTTACAAATGGACTTGTAGTCTTAATGCTGTTAAGAATGTTTAGTGCTCAATGATACAAAAAGGATACGAATTCACTGCAAGCGGTATTATATAAAAACATACATTGAAATGTCAAACATGAACTTGAGAATGATGATGACTTCTGGGGAAAAAAAAGGGAAGAGCATGGACAGGTGTGAGCTTTAACCGAAGAGCTAATTATTTACATTTTTAGAAATAACAGATAAAAACAAGTCAAATTGATAGTGGTCATTCATTACATGTATAATTTCATAAATATTATTTAAAAACTATTTCACATTAGAAAAACAGGATTGAACATTCTGGAATTATAAGTGTGACTCTTCAGCAGACATAATTTACTCTATCTTCAATAAACTGTAGTTTAGGAACCCTGCAATTACTTTTATTTCAATAACTATGATCCTTGACTTTTTATTCAGGACTCAAAACTAACAGATTATTTTGGAATCTACTTTGTTAAAAAAGATTAAGTTGTATTTAAGAAGGCAAATTTAAAAGTCTCATTACTTAACCATCCTTCCCCACTTTTCTGGAGTCATAATTTTTGATTTATTAACACATTTGCTTGAGATACTGTGTACATAGGATTAGTAGTAATTCCGTTTTTCTATTATTAGGTAATCTCTTAAATACCCACACAGATAATATGCAGATTTCTTCATTTCTTTTTATTCAAATATTTCTACCAAGAATCCACAGGTTTTATATACATAAAGCATAAAGTATATGTACTAAACTTAGATGAGGCTTTACCCAAAACTGTCATTTAGTTACAATTATAATACTAGTTTATTGAATTTTCCCTCTACCTATACATAATAAGTGGCTACATTTACCAGAAAGAATATGGATAATGAAGAGAAGTACTATTCAGGCAAGAAGGGGATGGGGGGCTGGTAAGTTTGATTGGGAAAAACAGTGCCTAATACTTAAATAGCTGTAATTTATGGATATCTTGGATAGAAAGGAACCATCTTAGCTCCTGGAGAGCCACTGAGATGCAGAGTTTAGGCCCTAGGACTGACACACATCCTGAGTGGATAGTAGGTTGAAACCCTCAGGGAAGAGAGACTCCATCCTACAAAGGTCTTGCAGAGATTATCAAAGAAGACCATTAACTGTCCCAGGTGCCTACTCTTGTCAACCAACCTAGCCACAGATTGAAATCTTAGAAAAATGTACAAACTTAATTGGCTGAGGAATAGACCTGCACATGTTGCCCATACACTTTTTGGACCCCCAAACATTATAAGACTGAGGGACTGACTTTCTTTTCCTGCATAGAGCAATCCTAGTTCTAGCATTATTCCACGCACCCGAGAAATCAGAAGCAGAGGGATCATCTCTCATGCTCTGATAAGAGTGAGCTCTAGGCGCAGCTTGAGAGGCTGTCTCAGGGTCAGGCTGGACAATAGCATATGCACTATGGAGAGGCTACTAGTCTTGTATTTACCAGGCACCTCCCAGATGGTGATACATTTTCCCTTCTTTAAGTCTCCTGCTCTCCCTTCCCCACTTTTATATATATATAGGCCAAGGCAGTGGAGCTTACCACAATCAGTAGCACTGGGATATTAAATGACTCCTGTGGCTGTGTTTTTTTGTCCTTATGCACCAGGCATTACAGTAAGCATTTGGGAAACAGGTTGAATGCGACAATTAATCTCATTTGTCAGCTCCTTCTTTTGCATGCCTACATCTGAGCATTAATGTATGTGTGCACAATCTTGTTATCTGGGGTTACTACTGGACAAAAAGGTCACTAAATGGACAAAGCTCTGGGTTTTTAATCTTATCCCAAATGTTGATTATTTCACTGCATGTGGCAGACCAGAATTTTTCCAAGATGGCATTCAATGGTCTCTTCTATAGCCAAAGGTTCCTGCTACTCTCCTCACTGAGAGGAAGGATCTGAATTTCCTCTACATAAACCAGAGATACTTTAACTGTGGCAGAAATTATCATATGTGTTATATAAGCTCAAGTCTTGAAAGTTGATAGAGTTTGTCTTCTCCTCTTGAGATGCTTGCCCAGCTGCTAATGCACAAAGAAGCGAGAGATCACATGCAGAATCCATGCATGGTGATTAGTTGTTTGGACTAATCACCTTAGCTGAAAGTGGTAGCTTCTACATTTATATCAGTAATTATTTATGAGATACCCCAGAGTGAGGTCTGATGGGCTAAGAGATAATTTGCTTTGTAAGCAGAACTGAAATACACTGAAAATCTAATATTCTTACAACTCCTTCCTGTCCAATTTTTTTTGATTTCTGATTTTCTAGTATTATAGTACTGGATTCTCCCGTACAGCTCAGTCAGTATGAATCAAATAAGAGCCACAATGTGGTTAAAAATTAAAGTAATTACAACATGGCTGAGAGTTGGAAATCTAGAATTGCATAAAGGGGTAGGGTACAGTCTGGCCCCAGATAAATTCAACGATGACATTTAAAAATGCCTTGGTTTTGAGGCTGTCACTGTCACTGTATCACTGTCTTCCGTTCATCATCGATTTGCTCGAGCGAGCACCAATGTAACATCTCCATATGACCTGTCTCATGCTAGTAGAGCCCAAGGGTACCTGCTTGCTCCAGGAACATAAAGAGCCTCAAACCATTCCATCAGGTCATGGGAATGAGGTCTATAATTGTTACTAGTATCTGGCATATCAAATAAGACACGAGTAGCTTGCCAGGCTCTGCCGTCTTGGTGGGAATACTCTTGTAGCCATCTCAAAATCCAGCATTTATTGATGAGCCGGGCTGTAAATAGGCTGGTCTGCTGGGTGGAGTTCTGATGAGGGGGAAGTCTGGATGTGGAAAATGGAGGCCCTCATGGAACAAAATTTGATTTCTCTCATTAGAAACAGGACACTACTATAAAATAAGTGTTCTTGAGACATTTCATTTACTCATCATATATTAATGAGTATATTTAATTTGTGGTCTAGTCCATGTGTCATTTGCTCACTAAAAAGTTGAAATCCAGAACTGAGTGATTTTCCCCAAGACCAAACAATTACTTACTGGTAAAATTGTGGGTATCACTGTCTTCCCGTTCATCATCGATTTGCTCGAGTTTTTACCAGTAACATCTCCATATGTCCTGTCTCTCATGCTAGTAGAGCCCAAGGGCATCTGCTTGCTCCAGGAACAGAAAGAGCCTCAAACCATTCCATCAGGTCATGGGAATGAGGTCTATAATTGTTACTGGTATCTGGCATATCAAATGCGACACAGGTAGCTTGCCAGGCTCTGCCGTGCGGGTGGCATAATCTTGTAGTCACCTCTGTTCTCCAGCATTTATTGATGAACCGGCACTCTAAAGCAATAGTCAATGAACATTTGAGTTTTAAAAATGACGGCTTAAAGTTTTTCTTGCAAGAGAAAAAAATGAAGGGAACAGAAAAAAAATCTGGAGGGGCCGGAGCGATAGCACAGTGGGTAGGGCTTTAGCCTTGCATCGCGGCCGGCCCAGATTCTATCTCCGGCATACCATACGGTCCCCTGAGCACTGCCAGGGGAGTAATTCCTGAGTGTAGAGGCAGGAAGTAACTCCTGAGTATTGCCAAGTGGGACCCAAAAAGCAAAAATAAAATTGTGGGTGCTGAGCATTGTTTATTATTATACCTGTGATGTCAGTCAAATGGAAACATATGCAACTGAGAGTTTTTTTTTTTTTTTCTGCCACTAGCTCTGATTGTGACATGCCACAATCTTTCTGGATTACAGGTTATTTTTAGGGGGTTTGGGGATACAAATCAGGAAATATTCAGGATTATTGGAGGCTCTTCATGTTCCTGGAGTGAGCAGATGCCCTTGGGCAACACTAGCACACTACAGGATGCATGGAGATGTTACTGGTGCGCGCTCAAGTAAATTGATGAACAATGGGGAAATGATACAAGTGATACTGTCCCTCGAGGTGTTGCAGGTGTGGCTGCGGTGCCCGGCTTCATTGGCAGGTGGCAGACAGGGAGACCAGGCTTGTCTCACCCAGGGCTCTGCCCTATGGGCACTGGATGGTTGATGGTCTGACATAAAAAAAAAAAGGCCCTAGGATGAACTCAGAGCCACGGCAGAGCCTGGCAAACTAATCATGGTGTATTTGATATGCCAAAAACAGTAACAATAATGAACCTCATTCCCAATGAATGGAGACATTACTGGTGCCCGCTCTAGCAAATAGATGAACAATAGGAAGACAAGTGATACTCCTGGCTCTGCACTCAGGAATTACTCCTGGTTCTATACAGGTAATGCTTAGGGAACCATATAGGATGCCAGGGATTGTACCCTAACTAGCTACATGCAAGACAAGAACACTGCCCATTGTACTATCACTCCAAGTCCCTGGACACAGGTTTTATACTTTTACAAGGTGGGTGGGTAGAGGGGGACTAGGCTATAGGCAAGTAATGTTCACTCCTTTGCATCAGTGGACTCACCTGTGGGTGACCAACAGTTGAATCCACAACTTTCCTAATCTTTGATGTTTCTTCTGACTTAGTTTTCTGAATTCTTAACTGAGCATATCTTAAGCAGCTTTGCAGCAAGGTCACCGCCTCTTCTTCATAGGCATTGCCACTTTTGGGATAATGAATCCCAGTTTGCATCATTCTTCTACTTTGTCCTGATCTTTTATGTACTATCAGAGTTGGCCAAATTAGATGCAGAGCCAATGGCTTCCACGGGCTTCCTTAGTACCTCACTCTCATGGACCCGGGTTGGGGACTTTATTCAGTCATCCATTTATCCCTAGGTAGTCACCTCGCCAGCTCTCCCACAACAGGATCAGAGGCAACTGTACAATATATCCCTTAATTTACATCACTCACAGGATTCTGGTTCTATGATTAAACTTTAATAAGTTTAATGTGGTTTCATTTATCAGGTCAAGGGGCCCCCCAAATAAAAACCACTACTTTCCTTACACACTATGAAAGTGTGTATCTTGTGAAGAGTACTTAAATTTATTTCCCTTTAAGGTGAGCTTTTTATTATCCTATATTCTAAGAGAAATTCATTATATGTGCACTGAAATGTTTTGTCATTAAAACAACTTTTCAGTTTGAAATGATTCACTCACCACAGGTAGGACAGAGAAGGGACCATTGTGACAATGATAGTTGGAAATGATCATTCTGGACAAGAACTGAGTGCTGAAAGTAAGTAAAGCGGATGTACAGGATAACCGCTCAGTACCTATATTGCAAACTACAATGATCAAAAAGTAGAGAGAGATTTGTTTCACTTGACCTTGGATATTGGTATCTTAATATGTACATATATATTTATGTTATGCAGATAAATGCAGTCATTCTGTGTCTGTCTCTGCCATGGAGCAGGGCTGGGGGAGGGAGGGAACCGGGGATGTTGGTGGTGGGGAGATGGGCACTGGTGGCGGGATGGGTGCTGGAACACTGTATGACCAAAACCCAAATATGAACTTTTTAATTGTATATCTTTGTAATTGTAAAAAATAATTTTTAAAAAATAAAAAAATAAAAAAGTAGAGAGAGAGAGATAAATATAAATAAAGAGGAAAAGAGAAAAAGTCTACCGTTGAGGGCAGGCTTGGTGGGCAGTGGCAGGAGGAAACTGGTGACATTGGTGGTGGAAAATGTACACTGGTGAGAAGGTAGGCCGTTGGAGCGTTGTATGACTGAAACCTGATCATGAGCAATTTTGTAACTGTTTATCTTATGATGATTCAATAATAATAATAATAATAATAATAATTTAAAAAAACTTTAGGGGGATTTCAAATATTCTCAAAATCATCCAGAAAGAGGTGAACAATCAAAACAGAACCAGAGAAATAAACAAAAGTAAATTAATTCACTAAAAAATAAAAAGCAAGTTGCCAATAAAACTCAAATGGCCCTCAGGCCAAAATGGAATTGAAAATAGGGCTAAAGAAATAGTACAGGGGATAAGGTACTTGGCTTGTGTGTGACCAAACTCAGTTTCTCTGAGCATTGCCAGAGGAAGAGCTGTGTAGACCCTGACAGTAATAGGTATGGTTCCCTAAAATAGGAATAAACAGAACTGACAAAATACAAACATTATTTTTTAGAAGCTGACAAATTTGTTGTCCTTAATATATTTAAATGAAACTTGATGAAGAATTGGTGAGTCTCACCTTTGTGACTGCCAGTGAGTGCATGTTTGAGGCCCTGGAAGAATTAAGCTCTGTCGTTATTTTAATAGCATAAGTTTCAGGCACAGACGTGAATAAAATGTAAGGATATGGCAGATGTATTTCAAGGATCTTTAGAGCCTTATGATTTCAAGGCTGTTTAGGTTCTTCTTTAAGGGAAGAACATATGGCTCTCCTTGGTGTTTGCCAGGATGACATGAGAAAGAATTACAGAACATCGGCTACTTTTGAAAATTATAAAAAGGCTATATAAAGGGCACAGGCTATTTATTGTTAGCAACTCTCATTTCCATCCAGTTACACCATTCTTATGCCCA
The DNA here is from genome assembly GCA_021461705.1 of Cryptotis parvus. Taxonomy (NCBI): domain Eukaryota; kingdom Metazoa; phylum Chordata; class Mammalia; order Eulipotyphla; family Soricidae; genus Cryptotis; species Cryptotis parvus. The sequence goes on from JAJIBD010004105.1 coordinate 11,171, forward strand.
GTACTAATTTTTCAAAGAAGGTGTTTTAGTGTTCTATTGACTTCACAAATGAACAAAGATTCCACCAGTAAACTAAGATGTGTTAAATATTAACAGCAAGAAGACATTATTTATTATTTTGCAAGAATATGGATACCAAAGAACTTTCATACAGTGATTTGGAGAATAATAATCGATGAAACCACTCGAAAATTATTTGATATTTTACTGTTGAATCTTAACATATGGGTATGGCCCAGCAATTTTACTCCTACACATATAAACAGGGTGTGCTAGTTTGCAGATACAATGAAAAAGTTGTGCGTGATGATGTTTTACAAAAAACCATTTTTAGTATTTCCAGATTGGAATATTTAGGGTCTCACAATCTATTGCTCCAATTAGAATACTGCAAATCTGTGAGAATGAGAAATTTACAAGTATAGGTACAAAAATATAAACAAAGTTAATGTTGAGTAAAATAATCTAAAAAGAGTACAGTCTATATTATTCCATTTTTACTTCAGAATGTTTATTGTATTAATATTTTGCAGTGCCTGGTATCAAATGCAGGGTTTTCCACATGTTAGGATTTTTCTTTACCACTAAGTCACATTCTTGCTCCATTTATAAAAAATTCAAACATTGTAGAGATAATTACAGTCACACTGGAATTGGAAGACATGTAGAAATTATTACGGTGGGTTGAAGGCTATTAAAAGAGTCTGGATCTTGTTTTGCTTTTTTTTTAAACATGAGTATTGGATTCATGAATGATCCTTTTTAGAAGAACTTGTCAAGTGTTACATGTAAGATATGTGTTCCATTCTGCATGTAATGATTCAATAGGAACTTTATTTTAAGGTTGACCGTTTTGTGTTATAGCTGTCTTGATCAGCAATCAAAAATCTATTCTCATTGACTTAGAGGTCAGGAAAGTTCCTTAAAAAGCTAAACTCCCAGCCGCCTCTCTATATGTTTTGACTGATGCCAACTGCAGCCCACCCATCAAGGCATAAAGGGGTGAGGATAGATTTCTTTCGCCAAAATTTCCATTAATCTGCAGCTGGGGATTTTATATCCCACAAGCATGATGACCACAAGTTATATTAATCTTTTTTGGCTCCTGAAGAGTGTTTCATGTGAAATAGATTTGGAATTTCTGTAGTCGAACTCCATTTTTCAGTCTACAAGTCCTAGAGAAGCTAACACTGTCAAGATTATCCTAAGTTCAGTGATCCTAGAGAATTAATACATTTTGATTAATGTCATTTACTTCCCAATGACAAATGACAAACATTCAGATATATAGTGTGCATGCAAATATTGCTATAACTAACGACCCAGAAAAGGGTTATCCTGTGTAAATACAGTCTGATGGACAATGAAGCTGAAATCTCAGTCTTCCTATAAAACAAACCATCAAACTTAGTGCAACCTTAGATATTACGGTATCTTCATAAACAGTGGAGGCTAATAATAAGTAAATTAAATCCCAGGAGTTAAGTATCAAAAAAACATATAATGGTTCTACAAAAATTTCAAAATTTATTCTTTATAATGATAAATGGTTTTTTTTTTTTAATTTTTTATTTTTAAAATTACAAAGATATACAATTAAAAAGTTCATATTTGGATTTTGGTCAAACAGTGTTGCAGCACCCATCCCGCCACCAGTGCCCATCTCCCACCACCAACGCCCCGGTTCCCTCCCCCTCCCCAGCCCTGCTCCATGGCAGGTTCTTGATTTCTTTCCATTTCTCTCTCTTTCTCTTTTCCTTCCCCTCCAGACTATGGATTACAGAACATACATTAAAGGGTTGTCATGTGTATCTCTTTTGCCTCTATTTAATGCTCAGTTCTAGGTTGGCATTAGTACCCTCAACAATTGTTAGCACACTGTTCCATTTCTGTCTTACCTAGCCTCTGAATCCCACACGTTTGTGATAATTTCCACCTTTGACAGGACCTCCTGATATATGTTTCCACTTGACCTTGGATATTGGTATCATAATATGTACCTATATATTTATGTTATGCAGATAAATGCAGTCATTCTGTATCTGTCTCTCTCCCTTCTGGCTAATTTTGCTCAACATAATCTTCTCCATGTCCATCCATTTGTAGGCAAATTTTATAACTTCATTTTTCCTAAAAGCTGCATAGTATTCCATTGTGTAGATGTACCAAAGCTTTTTTATCCAGTCATCGATTTTCCGGCACTCTGGTTGCTTCCAGATTCTGGCTATTGTGAATAATGCTGCTATGAACATAAAAGTAGGGATGGTGTTTCCGCTGCGTATTTTTGGCTTCCCAGAGTAGATTCCCAGGAGTGGTATGGCTGGGTCAAATGGGAGTTCAATTTCTAGTCTTTGGAGGAAAGTCCATATTGTTTTCCAGAAAGGCTGTACCAGCCGGCATTCCCACCAACAATGGATGAGTGTCCCCTTTTCCCCACACCCACGCCAGCACTTGTTGTTCTTGCTCTTTTGAATATGTGCGAGTCTCTGTGGTGAAAAGTGGTATCTCATTGTTGTTTTGATTTGCATCTCTCTGATGATTAGTGATGATGAGCATTTTTTCATATGTTTTTTGGCCATTCGAATTTCTTCCTTGCTGAAGTTTCTGTTCACTTCTTCTCCCATTTTTTGATGGGGTTGTTTGTTTTCTTCTTGTAAAGTTCTACCAGTGCCTGATATATCCTGGATATTAACCCCTTATAATGATAAATGTTTAATCATTCCAGTTTTTAAAAGGTATTTTAGGAGCTGAAGTACATATAGCAGCTAGGGCATTTGTCTTACACTTGACCTGGGCTTGGCCCCTGGCTGCAATATGGTCCCCAATAGCCCCACCAGAAGTGATCCCTGAATTCAGAGCCAAGAGTAAGCCCTGAGCACAGCTGAATTTCGCCCCAAAGCAAATATAAAATAAATATTAAAAAAGTATAGTTTTAACTTAAAAAATGGCATCAGAGTGACAGTGCTGTGGGTAGGACACTTGCCCTGGACATAGTCAACCTGGGTTTAATCCCGGCAACACATGTGATTTCCTGAATTTGTAGGATGTGATCCCTGATTATGGAGAGAGGAGTAAGCCCTCAGCAGCTCCAGGTGTGACCCCCAAGCATCCAAACCAGAAAAGTAAAAAATATTGATGTAATAATGGTTTATAACATTATATAGGCTTCAGGAATATGGCCTTATGAGTCATTATCTGTATATACTACATTATATTTTCAGGTGAATGAAATCTCAGGGTGTTTGGAGTTTGCTTTGCTACCTCTGAGAAAACCAAAGCAAAAATAAAACAGTAAAGGGGCAAATTATTCTTTATTAACTACCAAAATCAAGATATCTGTATCTTAGTGCTTTGTCTCCCATCAAGAAGAGAGAAATGTTACCTTCTTTTTTAGTGTTTGTTTTTCACACTCTGTGGCTTAAAAACACAACTGTATTTTCTCATAGTCATTGTAGGTCAAATGCTTCAGCTCAACATAACTAAATCTTCCAATCAGAGTCTCTAAGTTGGCAAAATGTTAACTGCATAGTGGTTCTCAGCTGATGCTTTTTCCTCTTAAAGTCATTCGTATTGTTAGCAGTATCTAGTCTTGTAATACAAGAAATGTGATCTCCATTTTCTTGTTAGTTGTCAACAGGTGGGCTTGTAGCTTCTAGATGACACTTATTCTTTCCTCCCACATGACACTGAAGGCCAAGTCGGGACATTCATATATTCTCCCCTTTAGGCCAGCAAAATTGTGTCTCTTTGACACTCTATCTTTAATAGCTTTATTTAAGAGCCTTCAAATTAGGTCAATCCACCAGAACTCTCCTTTTTTTAATGGATTCAACTGATTAAATACTTTAATAACATCACAAGGAACCCAGGAGAAATGGCGGGTTCTAGCCCTGGCCCGACAGCCCACAGCAGAGCCTTGCAACAAGCCAGACAACCCCCCCACTCCATGAGGGCCTCCATTTTCCACATCCGGACTTCTCTCTCGCCAGAACTCCACCCAGCAGAACAGCCTATCACAGTCCGGCTCACGCGGCCGCTTGTGGCCGCGTGGTTCATCATTAAATGCTGGACTTAGAGATGACTCTAAGAGTATGCTACCTGCATGGCAGAGCCTGGCAAGCTACCCGTGTTGTATTTGATATGCCAAATACCAGTAACAATTATAGACCTCATTCCCATGACCTGATGGAATGGTTTGAGGCTCTTTATGTTCCTGGAAGAAGCAGATGCCCTTGGGCTCTACTAGAATGAGACAGGACATATGGAGATGTTACTGGGACCCGCTCGAAGCAAATCGATGAACAACGGGAAGACAGTGATACAGTGATACAATGATACAATAACATCCCTAAAAATTCTTCTGTCAAAACCAAGGTGTGAAAATTCCATAATAACCTTAGATCCCACCCATGTTTCAGAGGGCAAGGCTGGATTTAGGTTTGTTTGCTAGAGGGTACGTGTCTTGGAGGCATCCTGACTTTTACTTCTGACAGCAGCTAGTTCGCTTTCATGTAATCATGTGCCTATATTTCATTGTGGATCAATCGCCTGTCAGCTCTGTGACTTTGATTTAATGTTTCTAAGGCTCAGTCTTTTTATCTCAGAAATGGAGACATTGGGCCATAGAGATGACTCAGAGGACTAGAGCGTGCGCTTTGCATGCAAGCGGGCCAGGTTCAATCCTAGCACCACTTGGTTTTAATTACTGCCAAGAGTGACCTCTGAGCAAGAGACAGGTCACTGTAAATAAAAACAAAGGAGAAATAGCAAATAAACAAAACCGAAAATTCAGTCCTTGACCTTGTGGGAGTTATCCTATTATTTTTCTATTGTAGCACAATAAATTATCTTGTAATTGAAAACACTCCTCTTTAGGCCAAAGTCTCCAAATTGGATTAGGATCTCTGCTGTGGTTAACAAAAGGGAGAAATCAAGGTGAATTCTTATTTGGAGAGTGTGAAGTGAAAACTACTGTTAAACTCATTTTTCTTGTTGGCAGAATTCAGTTCCTTGAAATTAAGGATTGTGGTCCTCATTTCCTGTCTGACAATCAGATGGGGTTACTACACCTTCTAGAGGCCCCCTGCATTAGTTTTCAGGTGCCCACCTCATCTTTAAGCCAGCAAAAGCATTCGTTTCAGTTTTAAATCTTTAACTTCTTTCATATTTGACCTCTAGCTTTGAATTTAAAGGACTCCTGTGATGAGATCAGATCTAGAGGGAAGGACTCCCATATTAAGGTCAACAGATTTGGAGCCTTAATTCCATTTCTAAAAAACCTTCCTAACATTGGTGAAATTATTGTTTGAATAGCTGGTAGAAAGTGTGTGTTTACCAGCTGTTAGGAATCCTGTTAGGATCTCAGTCATACCTACCATAGTCAGATGTAATGAACACACAAGATATTCTATGCTTGGCCATGGGCCTGATATAAATGCTCCATAAATACTGATAATTAATAAATAAGATTATTATTTACAAAGTAACTCACACAGTATACTTCACACAGTGCTGGCACACCAACACAATCACTTTTCCCTCAGTAAGTCTACCCTGCTTTTTAAAAACATTTCTATCATAATTTAAAAAAATAGGTCAAGGAAAAGTATGAGTCAAATAGCGTTTATGAGAGGCAATTTCCCAACTGGGATAATGAAAGGCCATTTAATTCCAGTTTCAAATTCATGGAGGAACTCGATATTAAAAGAACATTTCCAAAAATGGCCCTTATTGTATATAAAGCAGCTCTTTATTTTATTTTGGAGGTGGTGGTGCGGATGAGTGCTAGTTACCATAGCAGCCTAAAAGAATCAGAAAGAGGGGTAAACTAATGGTTGAACTTCAGTAATAGAAAAAAAGATGTCACAAGTCTCTAAGATTCTCCGTTCTTCTATTTCAATATCCTTATCAAATGTCACTGAATATCATTCTTCTGGTCTTGAAGGGATTAAGTGTGTTACTATTTGTGCACTTCACCACAGAAGTCTGTGCTTCACTCACCAAATTACAGAAAAGGAAAAATGTTCTATGTTCTCAGAGATGTTTTGGAGAGCTGGAGAGCATTTATAAGCTATAAACACTCAAAGTGCATATTTTGCATTCTGACTCGCTTCTGTGTGCATGAAAAGGAGCCTTTTATTTGCGGGAACATTTTGCAAACCTAGTTCATCTGTCATTGCTTCATGGCAGCACAATTTTGGATCTTCCTGTGTTGATAAATCAGTCTTTTTGACTTTTCTTTAACTCTGTAAGAAAAAATGACCACAGAGCTGAAGAACTAGGAGTCATTTAGTTTGGAAATGGAGGCTCATTCATACAAGATGATTTCCAAGCCCACTTCAAAACAGACACCCTGGTAAAGGAAATCTTTTGGAGTCCTTGAAGCTGTTCCATATGCTTAGTATAGACTGAGAAGACATCCATAGAGGCTGAGGACCTAACTTGTGTATTCTGTTAGAATAAGCGTGTCCTGTCTGTCTGCCCTGTGATCAGAGAGTTGAATAGATATTGGGACTTGGTGATGATGGCTTAAAAAATAAAGTGCAGATACTTTACACCAGTCAGAGAGGGCAACCTTTATTTTACCGTCCCTTCTCTGGGTCAGGGCAGTCATTCTCCAAATCACATGGGCTACAAAGTAGTTCCTACCACATTCACATGATCTCCTAAATCTCAGAGCCTTGGAATATGTCTGTATTTGAAGAGAAGGCTCTTAAACAATCAAATTAATAACAGTTGATTCAGTATTAGATCTAATTGAATATGACAGATGTTCCTATAGGAGGAGGGAATTTGGACCACAGAATAAACACTAGGTGAAGACACAGGGAAAGACAGTTATGTCAAGTAGAGAGATGCATCATCAGAGGCTGATCATGCTCACACCTGGTCTTAGATTTTCAGGCCCCAGATATACAAAAAGTTTGTTTCTATATTGATGTCATTAAGCTTGAGATAACCTCGTGACGGCAAACAAGAATTGCTTGTGGGTTGTGGAGCAATCCTCTACTGTGACATCATAGTTCAGTTCTCTATTTTTCAATCCTGCTCCCCTTAATTTGCTTCTTCTCCCCTTAGGAATTAGCATGAAGCAAAAAACTCTACTTGAAAATCTCTCCATTTTCTTTTTCTAGAATCTTTTACCTATGACAATCTATTTTAGCAATCCGAACTTTCTTTCACACTCATTTTTTGCAACATTCTAATAATGCAAATAACAACTGCCAATCACACATTAAACCTGCTAGGTTTAATTCTGCTACCCATTCTTTCGGGAAGAAATTATTCCATCATTGAGGTGACCAATGCTGAAGAAGTAAAGATTTATTTTACTGTAGATTAAAGAAAAAGTAAACTACAAATATAACTGTGAGATTTGTTGACACTTGCCATTAGAAAATAGGTCAATTTTTAAAATACACATTTATCTGAGGATAGAAAACTGAGCCTATGGGCAACTATGCAGTGATAGGTATAATGATTTAAGGCAAAGTATGTCTTAATGTGGCTGAAATGGTGCAGAGCTGAAACACTTTTCTGCATACATATTTTTATTTCTAAAGTTAGGTTGATCTTTTTTATAAGAAGGGCAAGTTTCCTTCTGGGAAAGTTGCAGTAGTTTTATGAAGGACAGATTTTAAAGAATCTATAAAAATAAAATGAGTCTATGCAGTGGGAAAGTGTCATTTGAGGTATGATATAATGATTGGCACTCTACCTATAATCACCCCTAACCTACTTGTAGAAACCAGGGACAGGCTGAATTTTTGATTTATTATCCTAAAGTCTTTTTTTTGTTATGGTAGTCTAGCAATATCTAGTAAGCTAGTATTTGAATGTAGTAATATCTAGTAAGCTTAATATTTGGGGAATTAATGCCTCCCACCTCAGTAACTCTTTATGATTTGTAGAGACTGGTATTAAAGTGGACTGGAGGAATAGTGCAGTGGTGGTTAGATAAAGTGCTGAATGCAGCTTGTCCAGGTTCAATCTCCAGCAGTCATATGAGCTCTTCAGAACTGATGCCTGAGTACAGAATCAAGAGTAAGCCCTAAACACTGTCAAGTGTGGCCTGAAACTCAAACAAAACCCCCCCCTAAATTTTTAATTGTTTAAATATTTCCTACAAATCACCCTTAAATAGCAATATCCAGAATTTTCCAGGAAGTTTAAAATTATGGTTGCTTTGGATGGTGACTTTCTTTTCACTTATATCCTTTACTCTTAACTAATTCACAAATAATCCACCAGAATTCTAATCCTTGTTTTAGGGCCTGCTATGGGAAGAACCCAAATGGAGAAATGAGAAGACAATTAGTCAAATATCAGCATATGCCTCAAAAAGTTAATCAATAGCACCAAATACATTTATTGTGTGGAACCCCCACACCATGAGGGCCTCCATTTTCCACATTCAAACTCCCTCTCCTCTGAGCTCCACCCAGCAGAAGAGCTGATCACAGCCCAGTTCATCAATAAATGCTCAAGATTAGAGGTTACTACAAAAGTGTCCCACCCACATGGAAGAGCCTGGCGAGCTACTCATGTCGTATTTGATATGCCAAATACCAGTAACAATTATAGACATCATTACCATGACCTGATGGAATGGTTTGAGGCTCTTTAAGTTCCTGGAGTAGGCAGATGCCCTTGGGCTATCTTGCATGTGACAGAACGTATGGAGATGTAACTGGTGCCCACTTGAGCAAATTGATGATCTACAGGGAAGACAGTGATACAGTGATACCCAGCTTCTAACTCAGTAAAAGTGTAGATGTCCTTCCCATATTTTGCTTTTATTCATGTGATTCCCTTAAAATACTTAAACTGAGAAGACAGTGCCAGGAATAGATCTTTTGACTCTTAAATTCTTCTTCACAAAATAGTTTGTGACATACAATTACCCTTCCAATGATAGAACTATTGTTTTTCAAGCACTCATAAGCAGTGTTCACTTCAAGCTAGTCAACCAATTGCAGCCTCCTATTGTGTATTTCCACTCCTGACTTGGAGAATACTCTGTCTCCTTTCTCTGATTTGACTAAGAACATCTGCAGACGTGGTTCAGCTATGAAAGTTAATAATTACGTCCTGTTTTGTCACAGTAATGAAAAATTTCAAGGAAGAATTGTCATTCATTGTTGCTTATGAGATTGTTCAGGGAGGACAGTGTTTTATAAATATGAAAGTCACAACCTGGGGGAAAAGTGCCATCAGGGAGAGGAATAAATATTTTGCGTCACAACTGGAATGCTATAACATGTCACAAGGTCGTTTTGAAGTCTGGGCAGGATGGTCACTGGAACAGACCAGCATATCTCTATGTTAACAGTCTGTGCGCAGTGTATGTTCATTATCTCCATGTTTCCATTAGCAACTAATACTCCTGCAGATGCCACGCACAGTTCAAAGGAAGCTCATTAACATATCATCTGAAAGAGCACTGTGTGAGGACAAAAAGTAATTTTTCTCAAGCTTGTGTGTGTGTGTGTGTGTGTGTGTGTATTTGTTTTGAGGTTGGGGACTATAAGAGGATAGGGATCAAACCCGGGTTGGCTGCTAGCAAGGCAAGGGTCCTCTCTCTGTACTATCGCTTACCCAAAAGAGTATCTCAATAAGAGAGAGGAAAGTGATGCCTCTGAGCTATCCTCTATATTCTATTTATGCATGTCAACAACTCTATTGGCTCCAAACTGTTGAGTATTACTTAGTGCTTTAGTCTACTTTCAGTTATTTCATAATATTCTCTATAAATGCCAGATAAAGAATCAGGTAGGTTGTAAATGCTGCTGAGAGCGGTCACTTTTCACCTTAGTAATCATTCCACTATAGAAAAGTCTCACTTGACCAGAGAAAAATTGCAGCAGGAAACAATTTTTGCCTTGCATATGGCTGATCCAAGTTTGTCCTGTGGCAGAACATATTGTCCCCTGAGGACACTAGGAGTGATCTCTGAGCACAAAGCTAGAAGTAAGCCCTTAGCACTGCTTGGTGTGCCCTCTGCCAAGTGAAAACAATAACCACAAAACAAAAATACACCCATGAAAGATAAAAGCCTCACTCTTATTGATCCCATGGACTGATAGGCTTTGGATGATGTGATTATCACAACTCCCTGACTGAAGGTCCCCAAGTGAATGATCCTTTGAGAAAAGAGTAGAACTGTTTTGGGTTCTTATTCATTGGAAAATAATTTTACTCTGTCTGACACTTAATTTGTCCATGTTCCATGCCATCTTTATAAACATAGTGTCATCAACTTGGCAGTCATAAGAAAACATGATTTCAATTCATATTTTGAGAACCAAACTTGATGCATTACCCTGGTGATTTGCATCTCAACCAGAAATTAGAAATTTTGATTTATTTCTCTCTGTAGAAGCCTGTGTATTGAACATCTCTCTTGAACACTCTCTTTCTCCCCTTATATATTTTTAAATTTCTCTAAATAAAACTCAAAGTAAATAAATTAAATAAAATAATAAAGTTTTTATTATTTTAAGTTGTCTATGCACCAATATCCACATACAAGGAAGAAGAAACTGAGAATTCTACATGGAACTGGATGAGTTCTATAAAAAAGATCACTCCTTCTACAAGATCATAGTCAGTGATTTTAATGCCAAGATAGGACCGTAAGATCGCCCAAGAACTCCACATAGGAACCCATGGCCTAGAATGGAATGAAAGGGTGAGAGACTATCTGAGTTCATCATGACCAATCATGGAAACTCACAGTTCCAGAAGGCTGAATCAAAACATTGGACATGGGAATCCCCTGGTGGACAGTTCCACAATGAAATTGACCACATCATCTTCAATCAACATTTTTGCCTGACCAATGTTGCTGTCGTCCCAAATTCCAAACAGTATCAGACAAACATCTCCTTCATGCAAAATTCTACTTCATGCAAAGGGGAGAAAAGGCTGCAAAGTTTAAGAAGAGAAATCCCAGAACGACCACCAACTGGGAACTATTTGCACCTTTGCAGCAACATGGGAAGATACCATCATTGATGACATCAATGAAGAATATAACCAACTGGTTCAGCACCTCCATGATTGTGCAAAGAATGCCGAGAGAGGAAAAAAACCACAAAAAGGGTGCCTGTCTTCAAAAACTCTGTTGCTCATTCACCAACGTGGCAAGGCGCCAGCCTCAGGTGACCAAATGCTAACATCCAAGCTTGCAAAGCAGTGCAGAGAAGCGATAAAGGAAGACCTCAAAGAGAGAAGAGAAAAAATACTGGAAGATGGAGCAGAAGCTGAGAAAAGCATTTGCAACGCCCACTTGTACTTCGCCAACTATAAGACCAAGATGAATGCCCCTCTAACATCCTGATGGATCTATCACTTCTTCCAGAAAGGCAATGGAGAAGATTATCCATAACTTCTACTCAGATCTCTTTGATAGCCATGTCCACCTGCCCACATACCAAATTCCACAGAATGGATATGTTGTTCCCAACATTCTCCCGTCTGAAATCCAACATGCCATTTCGTCAGTAAAGAAGGGGAAAAGCACCAGGCTTTTCCCTTCCAGAAAAGGCAATGGAGAAGATTATCCATGACTTCTATTCAGATCTCTTTGATAGCCATGTCCACCTGCCCACATACCAAATTCCGCAGAGCGGATATGTTGTTCCTAACGTTCTCCCTTCTGAAATCCAACATGCCATTTCACAGTAAAGAAGGGAAAAGCACCAGGCCCAGACAAAAGTCAGACCCGAACACCTGAAGAATCTGCCTTCAGTACTCATCAATAAACTGGCTTGGCTCTTCACAAGCTACCTGTCTGAATGAAGGGTGCCCTCCCATTGGAAAACCAGCAAGACAGTTCTACTGCTCAAGAAAGGAGGCATCAATCACATTGGTGACTATCGCCAAATCTGCCTGTTGTCTGTCAACAGCTGTTCATTCGGAGTCATCCTGAACAGGATTGGCAGAGCATTAGATGAAGAACAACCAAGCTGGCTTCCAAAAAAGGATTCAGCACAATCGACCATATCCACACGTTAACCAAATTCATTCAAGTTTGTAGGGAGTTCAGGATGCCACTCTGTCTCATGTTCATTGATTTAAGGAAAGCCTGTTCATTGATTTAAGGAAAGCCTTTGATTCTGTGGAGACTGAAGCAATCAGCAAAGCCATAGCCAAGCAGGGCATTCAAAACCAATACATCAAGATCCTTCGTGGAGCTCTATTATGGATTCACCACCAGGATCTCACCATTCTACAAAGAAGTGATCATCGATGTCAAAAGAGGGATCGGCACGGTGATACCATTTCACCAAAACTCTTCAGCGCCACCCCGAGAACATCATGCGACAATTAGAATGGGAAGGAATGGGAGTGAAGATAGACAGTTGGCAACTAAACCACTTCCACTTCGCTGATGACATCATTCTAATAACACCAAACATTAACCCAGCGGTACAAATGCTGGCTACTTTGACCAAGAATGTGGAAAGATAGGTCTACAGCTGAATCTCAGCAAAACCATGTTCATGAAAAATGAACTAGATCCAGAGGCCTCATTCATTCTCAATGGAACAAACACCTCTGAATGCAGCAGTTATGTATACCTAGGTTGAGAAGTCAACATGATGAATGACCTACAACCTGAGCTGCGCAGGAGGGAAGAGAGCGGCATGAATGCCTTCAATAAAAGCATCGAAGAAATAGCGAAAAAGAATCTCTGGCTCCAGGCACATCTCTTCAACTCCACCATTCTCCTTGCATTAACATACGCCTCAGACACCTGGGCCCTACTAAAGCAGGATGAGGATGCTACTCGGGTCTCCCCAAAGATGAATTGAAAGAGCTATGCTTGGAATATCACGCCTCACTCAAGTGAAAGAAAGAATCGGAGCTCCAACCTCCATCGCTGTTCCAGAATCAGGGATGCTGTCTCATTTGCCAAGGCATCAAAAATCAGATGAACTGGACATGTAATGTGATTTGGAGATGACCGCTGGACTAGAGTTGTTACTGACTGGATCCCATGGGATGTCAAAAGATCACGTAGCTGCCCACCTTCAAGATGGTCAGACTTTTTCGTCAAGATGCTGAACGAATGGTTTGAGGCTCTTTGTATTCCTGAAGCAACCAGATGCCATTGGGCTACACTGGCACGTGTTAGGGTCAATGAAAATATTATTGGCACCCGCTCGAGGAAATCGACTAATAGTGGGATGTCAAGTGTTCAGGTGAATAAAGTTTTAATGATTTTACCAATTAATATCTTACATATATATTTATCACAGAAGAATTACAAGGCTTATTGAAAGTGTACACTCAAAAACCTGATATAATGTCAGTAGCTAATTTTATTCAATTTTGATATTTGTCACATAGTCTTTTGATGAAGTGAGTTATAGAATGTTCGGTTTTTTGATACATAAAAACATAGTTGCTGCCCATAATTTCTATTGATATACTGTTTGTATAGTGAGTAAAAATTCACATTTTACATGGGGCAAGATCTATTTTTCATAAACTTCTGGTATCACTGTATCACTTGTCTTCTCATTATGCATTGATTTCCTTGAGTGGGCACAAATAATATCTCCATTTGTTGGAAAGGAGGTCCATTATTGTTACTGGTTTTGGCATATGGAATACACTATGGGTAGCTTGCCAGGCTCTGTCATGGCTCTGGGTTCATCCCAGGGGCCCAGTCTTTTCTATGTCAGACCATCAACCATCCAGGGCCCAAAGGGCAGAGCCCTGGGTGTCTCCTGTCTGCCACCTGCTGATGCATTGGGCACCAGAGATACACCTGCAATACCTCAAGGGGCAGGTGGTCATTTCATAAACCACTATCTTAAAAATATTAGTTCAATCTTATAACTCCACATTTGAAAACAATCTTATTGTAAATGTTTAAATATTATCAAGGGAAAAAGGGAAAAAAAAAAGAACTAACAGGGTCAGAGAGCTCAGCAGTCTAAGTACATATTTTACATTTGGGAGTCCTGGATTTGATATCCATCAGGGTCTCATGAGCACTGTCATGAGTGGTCCTGGAACAGGGATAACCTTTCAACCCCACTGCCTGTTGTCCCCAAATAAACAACAAAGTTAATGTCCACTTTTATGCTGACTTAAGGTATATAGTTTTGTATGTGTAGCCTTAAGTCTTTCAGACACCACTGTGAAATAAATATTATTATTTTAATTTTATAGCAAAATAATGTAACTAAAACAGCAAAAGGATGACCATTTTACTGACAACAGAAACAATAAAAAGGGTAAAGTAAAGCTGAAGCATGGAAATATCAACTGCAGATGAACCTTTTAATTAATAAAGACATTTTGGGAAAAAAGAGAGTGGCCAGGTATTCATTAAGACAATTTAATAGCAGATAAAGAAAAGGAGAGACTCCTGAAAATAACCAACAGATGTATCACCAATTATACTGAGTCTTATTATATAATTTCTGCTTCTATAATCCTTTAAAATCTATTTTCTAGACTCAATTTTTCCCTAGCATCTGGTGATGCTAAATCCTGCAGTGGCTGTTTCCTGGTTTTCACTGCTATTTCCAATGTCAGTTACAGGTCAAAATTTAAGAGCAGTGAAAATAAAGACACTGTTTGCATTTTCAGTAGGAAAATGATGTGTTATTCACATCTGTGCTGCATCCAATAATACTCAATCTAACTATCCTTCACCAGACAAAGAAAGTGCCCAATTACAAAAATGTACAAATGTAATTGGGATATTGGCACAATTTAAACTATTGCTTAGGAGAGACACATTCCTAAAATAACATTCTCAAAAATCTACACTAAACTTTTCATCTAGAGTATTATTTATTCTGAGAACCTAACTGAATGGTTTATTCTTTAAAAATAAACTATCTATGTTATACTTTGGAGAAGGTTAGGGATGAAATGCTAAATTTAATTTTTTTGAACAGATGTGAAAAATATTTGGAAAAACCTACTGATAATGTGCTCATTGAAAACCTTTAACTGGGATTTTCTTCTCTATTTAATTTATATGTTGTAAAAGCATGCGTGCAATCTGGAAAACAAATTATTTAAAGTGTACATCAAATGCAAGTTAAATATTTAGGAAACTATGTAGAGAAGCCATAAATTTTCAATTATTTTAAGCTTCTCTTTGAGGGTGTGCAGTTATTTTTATGGAATTCTATTTCTTTCCTTGATGTTGAAGATCTCCCCATTACCATTTTGGTTTGTTATATATTCTATTCATGCACCACCTGCTTGTGTGATTCATCTCAATCACACATTAGTCATGCTTCTTCTCTAGTCAGAGGTTGTGAAATAGTTAATAGGTTTCCTTTGATGGCTGTCAAGAATGACTATTCTGGCACATGAGCTAAAAAAGGGAAATCTCCTTGTCACCCATTGGGGAAAATGTAGGAATAAAATCAGAGCATTCGGATAAAAAGGAATTCATAGCTATATCATGAAAAAAATACAGGTATATAAACTTCTTTATTTAGTAGAATATACTTGATGTGGACCAGCTAATGTAACAAGCAATTGAAATAGACTGATAAAGAAAATTAACAAAAGCCCATGGCATCTTAGGCAAAAATAACATGAGGAAAATCAATGAGAACCATGTGATGATTTTATACATTAACCATTAGTTCTGAGAGGTGTAAATTTTAATTGATGACAGAATAAGAAGTTTTGGACATTTGAAGTTTCCTTATTGCAGCTACCTTTTTTAAAATTAAAATATTCATTTATTTTAATGTTTCAGTTATACCAAAGCATATGTATCATAACTCAAGATGAAAAGCTACAAGATAGATGGATAGTACAGTTGAGAAGACCAACTGCTCCTGCCTCACAGGCTGCTTTCTCCCGCTTGATCAGTCTCTATGGTTAGCCACCACATATGGTCCCTCAAGCACCACAGGAGTGATCCCTGAGACAGAGCCGGGAATGAGCCCAGAGCACAATAGGGTGTGCCTCTAAAAAGAAAATAACTACATTAACTTTATTAACTGGTAAATTATGGACATCCAAGGGGTTCACAATTATTCTCCTGGCAATCTATCACTATCACTATCTTCCCGTTCATCATCCGATTTGCTCCGAGCGGGCCCCAGTAACATCTCCATATCTCCTGTCTCATGCTAGTAGAGCCCAAGGGCATCTGCTTGCTCCAGGAACATAAATAGCCTCAATCCATTCCGGAATGAGGTCTATAATTGTTACTGGTATTTGGCATATATATCAAATACAACACGGGTAGCTTGCCAGGCTCTGCCGTGCAGGTAGCATACTCTTGTAGTTATCTCTAAGTCCAGCATTTATTGATGAACCACGCGGCCGAGCGAGCCAGGCTGTGATAGGCTGGTCTGCTGGGTGGAGTTCTGACGAGAGAAAGTCCGGATGTAGAAAGTGGAGGCCCCTCATGGAGTGGGGGTTGTCTGGCTTGTTGCAAGGCTCTGCTGGGCTGGCGGGCCAGGGATAGAACCCGCCATCTCTCCTGGGCTCCTTGTGAGCAGCTGGGCACAGGGAGAGCAAGTAGTAGCTCTGCCACATGTCTGTCTCGGCAATCTATAATTGTGTGAAAATAGGCATACAGCAGTGTGTTGTAAATTTGAAGTTACCTTTTTATTATAAAACTAAATCAATTAAAAATTTTACTTGAGTTTATACATTTGACTATTTTAGTATAAAACACACATTTCCTTAAATATAGGTGAAAATTGGAGCTTCTGTAAAAGAAGCCTCATCTACTGTACCTTCTGGAGTTTCTAGTCTGTATGAAAAAGCTTCATTTTCAAGAAACAACGTGGCTTTAACGAGGAAGGTATTCTATTCTTGAACTTGTGGTAGAATAAGAAAGTATAGACTGACTCAAGATCAGGCCATTCTAGATTTTGCCTATAGAATTGGGTACTTTGCCACTTCAATGAATTGCCTAGTTCTTCAAATCTCAGAATTTAGTCTATAAAATTAAAAATATGTTGATAGTATGAGATTGTCTGGAGTATTTAAGGGGATGATATGTATAAAGTAATTTTCACATAGTCTATATTGAATAACAGTCACTATCACTCTGAGCAAGGTTAAACATAAAAACTGATTGTTGCGTTTCCCATTACGCTATAAGAAAAATCCAGGTTTGGGCTGGAGAGATTTCACAGGAGGCAAATCACTTGTCTTCCACATGGCTGGCCCAGGTTTCGTCACCCGCATGACATATGATATCCTAAGCAGCACCAGAAGTGATACTTGAGCTGTGAACTAGAAGAAAATCCAGAGTAACACTATGTGTATCTGTCATCTTTCAAAAATAAAGGGTAAAAGAAAAGTTCTGAAGTTTCTGTTCATTTCTTCTCCCCATTTTTTGATGGGGTTGTTTGTGTTCTTCTTGTAAAGTTCTACCAGTGCCTGATATATCCTGGATATTAACCCCTTATCAGATGGGTATTGGGTGAATATTCTTTCCCATTCTGTGGACTGCTTTTGTATCTTAGTCACTGTTTCTTTTTGAGGTGCAGAAGCTTTTTAGTTTCATGTAGTCCCATATATTTATGTTTTCTTCTAGTTGCTTTGTTAGTGATGTTTCACCTGTGAAGATGCCTTTAGCTTCAATGTTGTGGAGGGTTTTTCCTATATTTTCTTCAATGTACTTTATGGATTCAAGTCTGATATTGAGATCTTCGAATGGCCAAAAAACATATGAAAAAATGCTCTTATCACTAATCATCAGAGAGATGCAAATCAAAACAACAATGAGATACCACTTTACACCACAGAGACTGGCACATATTCAAAAGAGCAAGAACAACAAGTGCTGGCGTGGATGTGGGGGAAAAGGGGACAATCATCCATCGTTGGTGGGAATGCCGGCTGGTACAGCCTTTCTGGAAAACAATATGGACTTTCCTCCAAAGACTAGAAATTGAACTCCCATTTGACCCAGCCATACCACTCCTGGGAATCTACTCTGGGAAACCAAAAATACGCAGCGGAAACACCATCCCTACTTTTATGTTCATAGCAGCATTATTCACAATAGCCAGGATCTGGAAGCAACCAGAGTGCCCGAAAATCGATGACTGGATAAAGAAGCTTTGGTACATCTACACAATGGAATACTATGCAGCTGTTAGGAAAAATGAAGTTATAAAATTTGCCTATAAATGGATGGACATGGAGAAGATTATGTTGAGCGAAATTAGCCAGAAGGAGAGAGACAGATACAGAATGACTGCATTTATTTGCATAACATAAATATATAGGTACATATTATGATACCAATATCCAAGGTCAAGTGAAACATATATCAGGAGGTCTTGTCAAAGGTGGAAATTATCACAAACGTGTGGGAGTCAGAGTCTAGGTAAGACAGAAAATGGAACAGTGTGCTAATAATTGTCGAGGGTACTAATGCTAACCTAGAACTGAGCATTAAATAGAGGCAAAAGGATACACATGACAACCTTTTTAATGTATGTTCTGTTATCCATAGTCTGGAAGGGAAGGAAAAGAGAAAGAGAGAGAAAGGGAAAGAAATAAAGAACCTGCCATGGAGGTGGGCTGGGGAAGGGGAGGGAACCGGGGACGTTGGTGGTGGGAGAGATGGGCACTGGTGGAGGGATGGGTGCTGGAACACTGTATGACCAAAATCCAAACATGAACTTATTAATTGTATATCTTTTTATTTGTATATCTCACGGTGGTATAATAAAATACTTAAAAAAAAGAAAGTTCTGGTTTTAGGAAATTACATTGTTTGCTTTTGATGGTGAAGATCTTGCTATAAGCTCATTAGTTTCCCATAAATACCAGTCAAACAGAAGTCTATGTATTTTCTCTCCAAGCCAGCAGCAATTAGCCATGTGTCAAGGTGTTATTTAGCATATGCTAAAGTTGGAAGAAAAGAAAATTTTGTGAATTTTTAACACTCTTATCTATAACACAATGGCCTCTAACTTATCTAATTCACAAGGGCTTCTACCTCTTTGCACATCTATAGTAAATTATTAGCACAAGTAAGACTATTCTATATTATGCTATCTCATGTGATTTAAACAATAGGAAAGGTATAAATTGTAGATCTATTATCCAAAGTCATCGTATTAAAACTTAAGCAAGCATAACATCTGAAAGCAAAAATGCTGCTTCTTAGTCCTCCTCACAGACATGATCTGTAGGTTTGGAACTGTGCCCAGGAATTTTAATGTCTATGCCCCATTCTTGGGCATTTCTATACACACAGACCGAATTTTTTATAGCTTTCAGTCTCTTTAGTCATTGAATTTAGGGCCCACCATGATCTAGTAGGGCTCTTTTTTAACCAGTTACATTTGCAAAAAATCGTTTCTAGTAAGTTGACATTTTGAGATACTACGTAGAATTTTAGGAGACATTATTGAACACAGTATTCCTTTTCAGCTTTGAAAACAGCCCATTCTCTAACTGATCAGACTAGAATATAAATGACATTAAATGTGAGTCTTCTTATTAAATTTTCAGTAATCATCAAATGTTATTTGATGTTTTTATAAAATAATCTCCCAGCAACATACCTTTATGCTTCCTACAAAGCATCCTATTAATATATCAAATAATATTACTTCAGATAAGAAAAATCTCCTGCTTACTTGCATCCTGGTTTATTAGTGAAGTATTTTTTACTGCTTAGTAGTTTATCTGATCCTTTTACGTGTCATAATGCATTAAATATGGAGCTACTAGTCAGTAGAGTTGACTATACATATAATATATTAATGTATGTAATGCATATATGTATGTTCATATGCATATGACATATACATACTATACAATATACACAATATATGCATATATACCGATATATACATACTGTAACAACTTTCTGGAGTTAAGGATGACATAAGTAAGATAAATTTTTTTTTATTTCTAAGACTTTCTGGATGGAAAAGTTACCCCTCTTCATAAATATTACAAAGTCAGGGGGCAATTCAGAATCTGAGCTTGATTATAAAAGCTGCAGCTATCCCTTTGTAGTTACAATACCTTGAACAATTTTAGTTAACTTCATTAAGCCTTAGTGTTCATATCCATTAAATGGGTGTTACGCTTTAACCTTCTTCAAAATGCTGCCGCTCAAGTAATGCCCTCTATACAAACCTAAGCACATAGCAAGTGCTTAATAATAGTTAGATATTTTAACAAACCTAGGGAATGAAGAACCATATTTAAGAGGTTGATGATGATATATTACATGATTGCTATCCTTCCTACTGGATTATAAGCTTCCTGGATTATGAGTGAGAAACTCATAATTATACTTTTCTAGCTTTTCTCATAGCACTCTGCAGATCATCTCCCCATAGGAATTTATATGACGTCAGCAAATATGTTCTTCATTAATTGATTTATTAAGTGATTCTGTTAGTCTCCTTGGCAGTACTAGTAAAACTACATATTCTATATCTTTGCTCTATCTGTAGTTTTCTCTTTACCAAATGCAAATTTTTATCACTCAAATATCTGCAGGCAGATGGCAGAGCATGGTAAAATGATGGTTGTCAAGAGAGAATAAAAGTAAGTAGTGAAGAAAGTGTGGGGAGTCAAGAGTTCGGGGATATAGGCTAGAGAATGTGCATATAATGCAGGAGGAGATGGTTCCAGTCAAAGAGGAATCCTCATAGTGCTACTTTAATGCCACAAATCACAATCATTAATGATGTCTAATCTATATCGGTTACAGCACAATTTGCCACAGAATACAAGATGTCACAGAGTAATCAAATTACCGATGGCAATTATATATCTTCCATTTCTCTTGAGTAGCTGGACTTTTATTTGTGGCTTTCTGATCATGCATAAAATGTTCTGTTGTTTTCACTTTTATGTGATTATTATCATATTGATTTTTTTAAACATACCCAAGGTAGAAATTCAATACATGTGCCAAATAAAATTCCACCATAACTTTTACATTTGTAACTCAGACATTATCCTAAATATCCATCCGGAGCCTTGAAGGTAATGGAATTTCAGCTAGTTAATTTGGTTTGCAACACCAAAATATCTCCCTGCATAAATTCATTTACATATCAGTTATTGTACACAGGCCTGTTTATTTAGTAGAAGTCACTTTATTATGCTGCTGCAAAGCACTGGAGGAAAATATCACAGAATTAACATAACTGTACCAGTTTATGGACAGGAATTAATATAAACTATGCACATGAAAAATGTTCTTTTCCCCAACTGTACATTTAACAAGAGCAGCAATCATACTTTGCTTAAATAACAAACTAAACTCAACTTCCAGAAATGAGTCCTTGTCTTCTTTGACCTTGTTTTAACCCAATCAAATTGGGAAGGATCATGAAACTGGAATGATAAATGCATTGAGCAAGAGTGCCAGTTGGCACTGGAATGGAAATCTAATTCAATGTCAAAATGTTTTTCATGTTCATAACCTTATTTAATTCACTATTATACTTGTGGTGTCCAGAACAGGGATGTAATGAATGGTAAAATTTCATAAAAAGGTGAAGTTAAATTGAGCGCTCCAACATTCAGTTGGTTAGGAAAGGTTTATAGTCTAAATGTCTGTTTCCTGTCTACTTTCCCAGTACCTGTTCCAATAAATTATTGGGACTCAGAGGATAGTTCATATCTAATCAAACTATTTCAGGCAATAAATAATCATGTTCAAGAATAAACTCTAGAGCCATAACAGTAGCACAGCAGACAGGGCACTTGCCTTGGACACCACTGACCAGCCTTCAATTCCCAGCACTACACCCTGTTCTCTGAGCCCATCAGGAATGATGCTTGAATGCAGAGCCAAGAACAAGTCCTGATACCACCAGTTGTGACCCCAAAACCATAAATAAACTAAAAAGTAAGTGGTCTCCTGGCTAAATAAAATAAGATGCCATTTCTTAGAGAAGTAGTAAATGGCGGGGCAAAAAATGTAGAATGTGCAAGTCTCATACAGTTTTGGGATATTTGGTCTGTTCAAAGTACTTAAAAATCAGAACTATCTATCATTTATTGATAAATCAATAAATTGTCCTATTCATCAGCCATCCAAACAATCACATCTTTTATAAAGCATAAAATGGTATAATAGTATAATGTAAAAGTAGAATGATATATGATATTCAAGATAGAAAAACAACTAATGCTTTCGTTACGTATGTTTGTTATGGAGTAGAGAAGTACTGTTATTCCAATAATGTGATATTATAAAAGAAAATTGAGATTTATATTTGTATCATTTGTCTTCCCATTGATCATCGATTTACTGCAGTGGGTGCCAGTAATGTCTTCATTCATTGGGAATGGGGTCCATTATTGTTACTGTTTTTTGGCATATAGAATACAGCACAGGTAGCTTACCAGGCTCTGCGTTGGCTCTGGATTCATCCCAGGGAGTCCAGTCTTTTTCTATGTCAGACCATCAACCAACCAGGGCCCACAGGGTAGAGCCCTGGGTGTAGACAAGCCTGTCTCCTGTTTGCCACCTTTTGATGCAGCAAGGCACTGCAGCCACACCTGCAACACCTCGAGGGGCAGGGAGAATTATATTTATACTCAATAATTGTTTGGCCACACCTAGTGGTA
Organism: Cryptotis parvus; assembly: GCA_021461705.1. NCBI lineage: Eukaryota > Metazoa > Chordata > Mammalia > Eulipotyphla > Soricidae > Cryptotis > Cryptotis parvus. The sequence goes on from JAJIBD010004105.1 coordinate 33,746, forward strand.
TTCAGAGCCTTCTCCTGGATCAGCAGTCAGGGATCACTTCTGGTGGTGCTTAGGGGACCATATGGTATACCAGAAATTGAACCTGTGTTGGCCACATGAAAGGCAAATGCTTTCCCACTGTACTGACCCACTTTGGCTCCTTGATAACTTTTTAATATATTCCAGAAGACTGCGCATCACCTCTTCCACCCACCAAAACTAGAGTATTTGGTATTAAAAATAACTGTTGGTATTTTGAGCATATTTGTGCTGATCTTGATTATTAATAAAACAGACTCACTCAGAATCTTTATCATATTTGAAATAAAGGATTTTAAATTGGAGGTTTCTAAGGAATTAATTACTTGAAAATTTTATCACTATAAATGTTATATCTTTACCAGTGCCTCTAATAGAATATGTCCTACATATCTAAATTCCTGTCAAGCCCTTGTAGTTCCAGCTCTGTTGAATCAGTAACTCACAAACCCAACATAAAAAGTGGTTTCTACTGCTTAGAGAGAGCATCAAGTTTCAGTTCTTGTTGTGTATTGGCTTTTTGTTGAATTGTGGCATCATTACCATGACAATAGTCTTGTGTTAGACTAATTTTATTGACTTCTTTTCTTGAGTTTTAGTCTTCAATGATTTTTCAGACTCTTTATCCAACTGAACTTATGCAGAATATTTCCATTAATTCTTCTTTCAATGGTCTTGATCTCTCATTTTTTTACATTTATTTATTTATTTATTTATTTATTGCCTTGAATTCAGTCAATACCCACTTGGTGGACTGAAATAGAGTTAGAACTGGTGCTTGTTTATTTTTTTTTGTCATATACATATTTTTGAAAGCAAGAGGTATAGTAATAAGCAAACAAACAAAACTTGCTCCTTTATCAAATACAATAACACCAGAACGCCAGTCACGAATGCTTAAGACTCCCATCATTATTCTACGCTCCTTCACACATGTTGGATGCTATCCTCCACCATCATGATTGGATTATGATCCCTGAAAGGGGATAAAGGTTGCTCATATTTCCTTACACATATTCTGATCTTTCTATTCAGTCATGTTCCTCCTGTTTTCATATACTAGCTTTTGTTCAGATAAATCTCTTTTTTTTTGCAGAATAATATGGCCCAACCCACAACCAAGGCCCACAAGTAAAATTCAGATTATGTCAGTTATCTCAAATGGATGATCTAAGGAAGAAATGGGATCATAAAGATGGAATGCTTTGAAAATCTTAAAAGTAAAATACAAGTAAGGTTTTATGATGCCATGAAATTTCTCTTAAAAGTTTAAAATTTCAGTAAGTTCAGTCTTTATGTTGAAAATATATAAGGGCAAACATTTTACAGATGTGTGTATGTATATGTTTATTCAACATAAAATTGAGTAACATTTTACATGTGGGTAACACGACATCTTTCATAGCTCATGTTGGGAAATTACAGTGTTGTATTTAATTTCTTTCCTATATATGTCTGTCATCTTCATTGGGCTAACAAGGAACCTAAAATAGCCTTATGGTAATAACACAATTTAAAAAGTAAGAACAAGTATCCATAAAGACTCTGGAAGCCTAACCGTGAGAACTAACACAAAATCAACCAAAACAAGTCAAGGAATTAGGACATGCTATTTTCCCACATTGAAACAATAGAAAAAGTACAGATATAGGAAGTAGTTAAAAATTGGAGTTGATGCTTAATCAACCATAAGATCAAAAGATATATGAAATTAATTTTCTTTTCTCCTGAACAGTGAGTGCCTTGCTTTTACTTTCACGAGAGGTTTTCTTTACTTCTCTTTATGAAAAAATATATTGTAAGGATGTTTTATTTTTTAGAAAGATGAAAATCTTCTTTGCCTTAAAACATTTGATATTTTAGTTGAAATAAGATCTGTTTCCACAGAATGAGAAATTTACTACACACATGCAAACATCAGGAAATAATTTAGGTAAAAGACAGTATACATATATTTCCATAGTCATATCTATAAATATTCCAGAATCAGGGGAAGCTGTCTCGTTTGTCAAGGCATCAAAAATCAGATGGGCTGGATATGTAATGCGATTTGGAGACAACCGCTGGACTAGAGCCGTTACACTGGATCCCACAGGATGTCAAAAGACCACATGGCTACCCACCTACAAGATGATCAGACTTCTTTGTCAAGACCCTGAAGGAATGGTTTGAGGCTTTTTCATATTCCTGAATCAACCAGATGCCATTGGGCTACATTGGCACGTGATAGGGTCCAATGGAAATGTTACTGTTGCCCATTTTAGCAAATCGATGAATATGGGATTCAAGTGATCAAGTGATCTATAAATATATTTGTATGTATACACGTGTGTTCATGTAAACATAAACTTAGGGCATATACATATTGATGTATCTGCAGTTATAGAGAATCCAAAGAGTCCACCAAATTTACAGCACTTTTCATTGTACTAACAATAGCAACTGATTTTTAGAGAAGTGTTCTAAGTTTTACAATCAATTAATTTATCAAATAAAATCAGCTGCAAGTTTACCATGTTATTGATGTACTTATTTAAAGCTTCAATCTGCTCTAAATCCAAACTATTTGAAATTCAAAATGATGCTTACCACTTTTATTTTCATTTTATCCTTTTTTATATGCCTCAGAAACAAGGACTCATCAAAAGTTATCTGGGCCCACTGGGTTTATCTCATAGTTATTGTGACAATGCTACATTGGGCAATGTCTTCTCATCAAAACACAATTACCACAGAAATCGCTAAGAGGATGAAATGCAATTGTGAATGAATAATGAAATAAACCAAACCCCTAAAGCCTCTTTCCAATATAAATCACAAATTAAATTGCAGCATCCTGAAAAAGTGTGTACAAAGATGTGTATATAAAACAGATAAAACTCTATTGATGTTTAATTTTTTGGATCACATATGCAATGAAACAACTGACAGATCCAGAAAATGGAAAATTTCAACATTTAATGTAGAAAAATAAGACCTATGAAGATAAATATTAGAATATGAGCTACTTCCTTCTCATCCTTTATGACATGTAATAAAATCTCCATAGCTAAAAATGAAACAAAATAACCAAGTTATTGGTATCCATTCACTTATTGCCTTTTGGAAAATAGAATTTAAAGGATAGCATAGAATGTATTACAATTCCATAGAACCAACAAGCTTGATATTTTACCTATGAAACTGCCCAATATTGCTAGCTAGCATATAATGTATTCAGTTCAATAGAGATAAGGGCTTGGTATTTTTAGGTATGAATTTGAACAATATTGACTAGAAAATTAACACATTTCTGAAGCATTTAATGAAGCAAGTATCAGTTTTTGCTCAGAAATTTAAGTACTAAAATTTGTTCAGCATAAAGCAATTTTTACGTCTCTCCCAGGCTCAATATCACTAAGAATCCAAAAGTTTCAGTGACTGATAATTCTTTGCTCTTGGATTATTTTCAACATGAGAAGGAAGATACAGGAAGATTGGAGTAAATTACCAATCAGCTGGCATTTATAAAAGATATGTAGGTGTTTTCCTGCCCCCTTGAGGTGTTGCAGGTGTGGCTGTGGTGCCCTGCTGTGTCGGCAGGTGGCAGACAGGAGACAGGCTTGTCTACACCCAAAGCTCTGGTATGTGGGCCCTGAATGGTTGATGATCTGACATAGAAAAAGACAAGAGTTCCCTGGGATAAGTGAGGCCATGGCAGAGCCTGGCAAGCTACCTGGGTATATTTAACATGCCAAAAACAGTAACAATAATGGACCTCATTGTCAACAAATGGAGACATTACTGCACCTGCTTGAGCAAATCGGTGAACAACAGGAAGACAAGTGACAAGTGATGTAGTGGTTTTTTATTTCTTTTTTGGGTCACACCCGGCATTGCTCAGGGGGTTTCTCCTGGCTCTGCACTCCAGGAATCACTCCTGGCGGTGTTCGGGGAACATACGGGATGCTGGGGGATCGAACCGAGGCCGGCACAGGCCAGCCACGTGCAAGCCCTACCTGCTGGACTATTGCTCCGGCCCGATGTTTTATAAGGTTAAATAGTTGCAAAGTTACATAGACTCAAATTAAAGATGTCTAAACAAACCTTTAGCACCAAAGATCAGGTAAGATGAAATTGCTTCCTATGCTAATCTTTTAGAAACATACAATAATGTACTTATAGCATACAATCACATACAAAACCATAAATAATATACTTTTATTACAGTTTATGCAATGAATCAGAACATAAGGTAGGTGCAGCTTAGTTACCAAGAAACAAGTCAGTACAATGTTTGAGCAATGATTTTGAGCAAACTTAGGTTAGAGACATTCAAGGAAAAAAAAAAAAAGAAAAGAAAAAGACTGGAATTCAGAGATCAGAGACAGAAAAAGTGTTGAATGCAAGCAAATTAAGAAATTGGGATGTGGAGCCAAAGATGAAAGGATAGGCACGGAATCAAGCACACAGCACCAATCTACTTGTCAGAGACTCAGGGCATTGTTAAGATGACAAGAACTTACCTTTTAGAGGAAAATGGAGTCTTTCATTGACAGCGGGCCACAGAAAATGGTGAAGGAGCAGCAAACACATGACACATAGGAAAGGGAAACCTCTTTCCTACGTACCCCTAGCTCATTTCTTAAAAATAACACTGGAAATGTGCACTGGAGAGTGGGTGCTGGAACATTGTATGACTAAGACCCAATCCTGAACATCCTTGTAATTGTATATTTCACTGTGATATAATAAAATTAAAAACTACAATAATAAGAAGAGTACTCAAGCAAATTTCACTGAAAAATGAATATATTTTACAATATTCTTTTTAAATCTATTCAGTTTTGTCTGGGTCCTTACCCAGTATTGCTCATGGTGATATTCTGGCTCTATTCTCAGTAGTGATCTCCTGTTGCTTAGGGGACTATAGGAGGTGCTGGGATTTGAACCAGGGTTCTCTGCATGCAAAGCAAGTGCCTTAACCCATATATGTCTCTTGCCCAAGTTAATATGGTTCCCTTGTCTCATGAGATTTGCAACTGAGTTGAAGGAAACTTCTATTTTTTTTTTTTTTTACTCTGTGCACAGTGATCACTACTGAAGATTCATGGGGAAATCGTATAAAATGTTTGGGGGTTGAACTGTGGTCAGTTACATTTTATAAATATATATATACGTATATATAACATCCACATTATATATAACATATTATATATATCTTTAGTAAATATTAATATTAAACATATGATTGGATATATTAATGTCAAATATATCATTAAAATTCTATCTATCTATCTATCTATCTATCTATCTATCTATCTATCTATCTATCTATCTATCTATCTCTATCTATCTATCTATCATCTATCTATCTATCATCTATCTATCTATCCATCTTCTATGTTTCAAAAGCAACCAAGTCTGAGAACTGCTCTTTAGAACTGATCTTACTAAGGGTTAAGGAGAGAATGTGGACAAAAAGGGGACCCTAAACAATGGTGGAGAAAGCAGTGGTATTGGAATGTGTAGGAAACCCTACCGGTAAGAACACTATAAATCACTATGCCTCAAATATTTTTTTTAAATCTACATGGCTAAAAGACATTGAGGTAACTTTGGGTATTTAACCTTTTCAAAAAGGTTTCTTTTTTACAGTCTTCTATCTCTCTATTCATTAAGATCTATAGTGTTCACCTGAATAGAAACTTACAGAGCAAATACATATGTGTGTTGGTGCCAATAGCCAACCATAGTTTTTGAAAAGAAAAACAGATATCCTTATTGAATTCAGGCCAATGCCCCTTAGTCTGTGATTCAAGAACAGACAACCATGGGCCCCATCCCTCTGGTTTCATTTAGCAAGGCAATTCTCATAGGCACAATTTCCCTAGTATACAACTGGACCTTTTACAAAGAAATAGCTGTGGTCTATTTGCTAAGCTTCTTCCCAATTAGACCCATACTGCTTCCTTGAAAGCTCCTGGGGTTTACCATAACTTGGCATTGCTGTTCTTACTGCTTAGCTCCAGAGGTTGGGAGGAGGGGGTAGTGTCAGATCAAATTACAGTTAAGACCTTGAGCCATTTATGTCAAAGCTACATGGAAGGTCAGTTTCAGTCAACATATCACTTATTCTATGAAAGCAGCTAATAAAATGAATTAAATAAGTCATTGCAAACTACTACAAAAAATGTTAAAACTTTTTTAAAGATACATATTCAAGAAAATAATCTTTTTTTCTGTCCAACCCTCCGAAGTAAGGGTATTGTCAGACTGATGTGGTGAAATTTATCTCTCTCTTTTGTAAGGATTGTGCATTTATTTTAAGTACAGATGAAATATGTTTATAGATAAAATAACTCTTAATACTCTGCCTGCTGTAGAGCTGGGGGAGAGAGGGAATGGGGGACATTGGTGGTGGGAATGGGGCACTGGTGAAGGGATGGGCGCTGGAACATGTTGACTGAGACCCAATTATGAGTATATCTTTGTAATTATATATCTCACGGTGTTATAATAAAAATTTAAAAAAATAACTATTAATACTCAATTCTGTAAAACTGACCTCAATTGTGTTCCGAACTTTTTTCAAAAGATAGAGGCAATCAGAAACAAACATATGTACTAATAACTAGGGGTTTGATGCCATATTTTCAGTTCTTATATCTTGAGTGGAATTCATGGCTGTAGCCATTCCATTTTACTCTCTTACATACCGAGGAAGGAAATAACTTTGTAATCTCCATTGTGCTAATAAATACCAATACATTACTTTTATTAGACACCCATTTGGAGTTTGAGAAAGGCAAAAAGAAGTTGAAATAGTTCTTCCACAGAAAACAAGAAAAGCTGCTCTAGTGTTATGACGCTAGAGGACACCAAGCCCTTTGTGAGAAGAAACATTTCGTCAATTCCCCTTCCAGTTCTGCTACTGTTAATAACTCTTCTCATTAATCTGCATTCCTATAAACTTGGAGTCAGTCACAAAGAAATATCCTGGTATTTTTATGAAGGGAAGGAAGAGAAAATGACTTTTTTTTGTTGTTTATGCATTATCAGTCATTGTGTAACTAACGTTATAGTTTTATATTATTTAATTATCACAGTAACCTTGAAAGGTATTTATTTACCTACTGTTCAGATGAGGGAAATTAAAAGATTTGTGCTTGCATTTACTGATTAAGCAGATCTCACAGAGAAATAGGTCCCAGAATACTGAGAATTATGAGATCATGAAAAACTTAATTGCTTTAAAGTCAATCTTTCTTAAATGTTTTTTACCTGGGTCTTCCTCCAGCATCCCTTTTCTTCCTGCAGGTCTTTTTAATCTTATTAGGTGACTCTAGTCTTATACAATGCTATCTCACTTTTGCAATTTTCACCTGTGATTCCCTTGGAATATACTGGGGTTTTATTGTTATTCTAAGACTCTGTTTCCCTCATCACTCAACTGCAGATAATTCTATTTATACCATGTGTATACAAAATTTTAAAAGATGATAATTGTTATAGGTACTGATATCAAAGAGTAGCGTTTTAGGACTAAGAAGATACCAATTATGGATACTAAAACACTTGCCTTGCACGTGCCCAACCTTGGTTTATTGGTCCCAAATCTTGAAGAGTCATCCCTGAGTACAGAGACAGAAGGAAGCCCTGAACACCACTGGCCCCCACACAAGCATGAAATCCCAGTATTTTGATAGTATACTTATATTTTCATAGTTTTCTTTTTCCACTGACTTATAATTAATTTGACAATTTTAATTATTATATCACTGTCTTCCCATTCATCATCGATTTGCTCGAGCAGGCCCCAGTAACATCTCCATATGTCCTGTCTCATGCTAGTAGAGCCCAAGGGCATCTGCTTGCTCCAGGAATATAAAGAGCCTCAATCCATTCTGGAATGAGGTCTATAGTATTACCTTGTATTTGGCATATCAAATTATTATATAACAATGACATTTTAAGGGGGCCAATATTAAACAATAACCGTAGTAACATCCTTTTAGTGATATGTTATTAAAGCCAATGTTAAGGCCAGGCACAGTTTCAGCAATAGACTTATTATACTCTATTCAACATTACTGTGGAAAAAGGTAAAATGAAGAAAATCTGTATTAGTTACCCTGGTGACATAATAAACAACCCAAATTTTGGTAGTTAAAAGTAACAGCAGTCATTCATTAGCTCTAAATTTGAAAATTTGGAAAAGGCCTGGCTAGAAAAGAGGTTTCAAGCTTTTGTGAGATTATAGTCAGGTATTGGCTACAAAAAATTTGGAGGATGGGGGTATGGCTTCCCATGTAGCACTCACATGGCAGATAATTTTTGTGTTGGCTAAGGACAAGAGGTTTTGCTCTTTTCCCCTTATGTTTGTACAAATGACCTCATGCTTTTTTGCGTCTGGGTTCCTCCAGAGTGAGAGAGATCAAAAGAACAAGCAGAAGCTGAAGAAAGGCTTTTTAGATCTGTCTAATAAGTCACCCATCTTACTCTTTTTCACTGTATTCTGCTGGCCCACAGGTCAATCTTCACTCAGTATGAGAGTAACTATTTACAAATGCCAGTATACTAGAAGGCAAAAATGGTCTGGGCTATCTTTGAAGACTGATATCACAAACTGTGATGTATAAATGAAGACATCTATAAACCAATTTAGTTCATCAGACTTTTTCGAGCAAGACTTCAGGGGATAGTTAAGAGGGATTAGACAAAAATCTACTGATGAAATCCTAGTCCAGTGGAGAAATGAGTTTTACAATTTTCTTACAACTAGGAAGATATGCGTATGATGATATTTAAGAAAGAGATACTGAAAAAGCGTTGAAAACACAAAAAGGGAGAGAAAAAATATAACTGGAACTGTAGGTAAGGCATGCTTTTGGGGGTTTTATCTTGACATTAAGAGATAGAAAGATGATTAAGACAGAATAGTCTTTTGGGGGGCTGAGCAAAACAAACATTGTTGAATAATACAGACTACATTACGTTTAAATATAGCAACTGTTTTGTGCACTTTGATTGTAAGTGGTAATGAAACAATCTTGGTTTACTTTCAAAACAAGTAAATTTCATTACTAAAAAATTGCATAAACATATCTCATTGTCATCTAATTCCAATATTTCCCTTTTTTTTTGCTTTTTTTTGGGTCACACCTAGCGATGCTCAGGGGTTACTCCTGGCTCTTCACTTAGGAATTACTTCTGATAGTGCTCAGGGAACCATATAGGATGCCGAGGAGGATCAAACCTGGGTCGACCACATGCAAAGAAAAATGCGCTACCTGCTGTGCTATTGCTCTGGCCCCTAATTCCAATATTTTCATTTTAGTTAAGGTACTTGAAGACTAAAGTTATGTAAAGATTTTTTGTGGCGGCCAAAATCACCTGAAAAGTACCATTTTAGCTTTGGAAGTTTAACATTTTTTTTCTACACACGTGGTCTGGCATTAATTTACATCAGACCATAAAAACAGTGGTGAGAATACATGGTTGAGGAGATCATAAATCATCAATCAGCAGTATAGCTTTGATAGCTTGAAATTTGGAATATAGCAAAAATCAGTTGTACTTATAATTTCAGTGTTTCTTATATTTAATCACTAATTTTTTATAATTTATCAATCCATTGGTGAATCAAGTATTTAGTTCCTCCAAATCCCTATCATCTATAAAGAGCAGTTGTCCTATTTTATGTATATTTCTTCCCCTGTTGTGCTCATTTTATTTTCTTGTTTTGCTCTTCCTACTTTACATATAAACTCAAAAACATTAAAAAGATGTTCCAAGTTCCTTTTATTTAGAAAACTCAAGCCAACACATATTGAGTTCATTTCCATAGTTCTTCAATAAGATTAAATCAGAATAACTGTATCTGCTTCCCACACTTACACACATAGAACTATTTCCATACATAAAAAATTGCCACATGTAAAATAGGGACAGCAGTCCTAAGCCTTCAATAGTTAATTAAATACAATTGAGGAATTGAAATGCAGAGAAAGAATTCAAAGCCCATGGAGAAATAAGCCTCATGGGCTAAGCAGTTCACAATTAATATTAAGGTAATATTAATTGTGATTAATATTATTCTTATTTGATATTTGACTATTCTTCTTATTTGATGTTTCTAGTTTCATCTATCAGTTGACATTAAATCATGATGAATGTTTGAAGTAGATACACTAGTTTAGAGCTAATTTTGAGTAAAAAGAACCTCACCTTTTCAAAAGAAAATGTAATTTTAGAGGTTCATTTTCAATAGTTCTAAGGGAGCTTTTCTAAAACAAAAGAGAGACATGTAATAAGTAAATTCATCATTCAGTCTATGTATTTTCATTGATTATGTTTGGTTATTAATCAGGGAAAGGTGACCAGAAAAGAGGAAAGTACACAGTTTAAGACACCAAGCCTTGCTCATAATCAACCATGGTTTGATTCCAGGTACTAGATAAATATGCTTTCCCTGAACTATCCCAAGAGTGTGTTCCCGAGCACAGAGATAGGTATAATCCTGGAACACTGCTGGATGTGACCCAGCAGTTCCCTTAAAAAAGCAAAAAAGGAAAAGATCAAAATCTCAATATCTTCCTACTTTAAGAATTGACGGATACAATTGTTTTGCCTTGTGCTACTTTATATGTGATCCTGGTATGTGGTGCTAGTTTCCATGTTATACTAGTAATAAGATGTTGATACACATAAATGCATCAGCACGATGTTAAAATTCTTCTAGCAGGTTCTAGGTGGTACCCTCGGAAATTGGGTATGTTTTGTTTTGCCTGTTTGACCTCTGCTCCATTTTCTGTTCTGGCAGAGGCCCATCAATCTGGTAACTTAGTCCCATACTTTCTTGAGTCACTCGGTCAATGGAACCACTGACAAAAGAATAACACTTAATAAACTTTTAAAAGGTGGGTTATTTATTCCCCTCTCTTTTTCTGATGCATCCTGATATTGATATGCTACTTCTAAAATTCTACCTCATGGAACAATCTCTTCATCGTTTCAGTTTCTGTATGAAGACCTAACCTCTGAGTTGATGACTAAAACACTATCACCTGTCTTCATTTTATTTCAAGGCTATAGTGTCTTCCTGGTATCCTGAAAAATTGCATAGTCTATCTTCTTTTGGGCTACCTACTTGGGCCTGAAGTCAGGGTCTGGATTGCTTTTCACAGAATTCACTCTAGCTCAAACTTTGCATTCACCATGATAATTCTATCATTTCTCCTCCATCTCCTCTATTGTCTTGTATCTACTTTGATACTCTTTCCAGAAGTCACAAAGCTACACACACTAATATATACTGCACATAGGAATACATAAAAACACACATATACACATGCACATGAAAAACTCCCTGAGGATTGTGGGAAAAAAAACCCAGCAACACTAAAATGAGGGAATTATAAGGAAT
>JAJIBD010004106.1:0-127760 GCA_021461705.1 Cryptotis parvus
AGCTGGAATATGAGGAAGCAATTAAAGTTTATGAGAATAAATAAGAAAAGGTTCAAAAGCAACAGGATTTTTAAAGTTCCTGTAGTAAATACACACAGACATTAAGGTAGCCAAATAATCTAAAGATAGCACTATAAATGGAAACTAATATTATAGTAATGTGGGTGGATTTTACAAATTTGAGGGTCAAACTACAAAAGAAATGCTATTTTTTTATGTAAACCAGTGAATACAGTTGGTCACCTACTGAGTCCACGGAGAGTCTAAGAGTTTCCTGTCATGTCTAAGCAGCCTCCTGCCTTAAATATAAAATCATTGGCTTACACAGTGAGTCATTATAAATCTCTCACAAGCTTTTAAACCAATCAGTCAAGCTTAGAATGCTGTGATTTGGAGAATCATAGCTCTGAGGCTTTGGGGCCTCACTGTGCAAGAGTAATAAATGTAAATGAGTTTGTAACTTGTAGAAACATAGGTTTGCTCGCTCTTTACCTCCCAAGGAGCAACTGGGTTTTGACTAAGGAGGTTTACTGTGATCCAAGAGAGAAAAAAATCTATTATGTCATTTTCTTTCCTGAATCCTGGCAGAAAGAATAACAATAAAAGCGGTTACTATGTTAAGCATATAGAAAACCTACTATGTAGAAAAGTCACTTTTAAAAAAAATCTAGATTTCTATGTAATTTGTATCTACCCGGTATGAAATGAGACTCCCTAAAGCAAAATCCTAACTGTAGTGCCAGTTACTCAGTTTTATCCTATTCTGGGCAAGAAAATCTAAAGTGAAAAAACAGAGACAACTCATTGAGTATCATTGTCACTCTAAAAAAAAACTGCCATTTTCATAAAATCAAGCCCAAATTTTGAAGATAACAATATTAAAGTGCAAGTAATTTTTTTAATTTAGGATGTTATTTAATAAAGGTGGAAGGGTATACTAAGAATGGTAACCACATTTAAAATGGAAATTACATACAGATTATTTTGTAGTTAATTGGATCAAATTATATGCAACAATCCTCTAAGGGGAGTGGTTCTGACGTTTGCATTTCTCTTTACTAAAAGCCTTGTAAAAATCTCTTAACCTACAGTAGAGAATAAAATTTTACTTGCCTTAGGTGAAATCTGGACTTGTCATCTTGTGTTATTTCCATTGTATGGATGATCTCTGTGTCCAGGCTTTTTGTCCCCAGAGTATGGGATGTCAGGTCATGGTGTCAGAACACTCCAGTTTGTCTCTTTTCCCAAGGTTCAGGTTTTTAGTAAAAAAGATTCTTCAAGCAGGCTTTGCAGCTTCCTTCCGCCTCTTCATCTTGGTCTTCTCAAGCTTAGCTAAGCCTTAGTTGTCCCATCTTACTTTTTGGATTCTTCAACAGACTACAACAAAGAAGCAAAGAAGACAGTTTTGCATCCTTTTGCAGTCCTTTAAATGAAAGCCAAATGGGAAAAATAATGATAATAATAAAGTTAGGAAGCCAACAATGGGAAGGAAAGATGGACAGCATGAAACAATACTTCATAATTCATGCTCCAGTTATGAGCCCACAATTTACTCACCGAGTTAGTCCTTTTTTTAACCTGTTGCATTTAATGTCATGTAAACTAAATTTAAAGATGCTAAAGGCAAAACACTATGTCTTATCGTACTTAAGCAATAATTTCTGTTTTAACACTTGTTTTCAGAAGTCCAATTCCCACATTTTATGCTCTTATCATTTTATGTTGTGATATTTAACAGACTTAGAAATATGATCATTCGTGCACACATTTTTAACCAAAGATAATATTTTTTGAGCTTCTTGAATCAACCATAATGATGCTCGGGGAGGGTCACTGCTGGCTCTGCACTCAGGAATTACTCTTGGCAGTGCTCAGAACCATATGGGATGCCGGGATTGAACCCAGATTGGCCACATTCAATGCAAGTGCCCTACCTGCTGGGTTATCAATATGGCCCAAACCGAAGATAACTTTTAATCTCAAATTACTGAATATATTTCCTTCATCTATTTGATTTTCCTTTCACTCATTCCCTTGCTATCTTGCATTTCCTGTTCTTATTTTCTAAATTAATATCTACATAATATATCATTTTTTAAATGTAGCTGGTTATTTTTCCATTTTTTACTTATAAACACTTTCTTATTCCAAAATACTATATTAAACCATACAACTAACACATATAAATATATTTCTTGTTGATTTAGGTATAATCACTCCAATTAGATTATAAGAATCGTTCTTGTGTTTTCATATTTACACAGTACTGTGATACGATACCTATGAGTAATCAACAAATAAAGATTGAATTATTGATCAATTATGAAACTGAAAAAGTGGTTGAAAATTAAGAGGAAAGGAGAAATGTATTATAAAATGCTGATTTTTATTGAAATATTTTTAAATTGACATATTTTTAAATATAGTAGAATTATGATCTAAATTTGCTTTTTAATAACAACAATGAGTAACATTAAGGAGTGTTTAGTATAAGGTTACATAGAAAATGGCCACACAGTTGTCTTTTTATTGTTGCTTTTTTTGGTGATACCTGGTGATGTTTGGGGATTACTACTGGCTCTGCACTCAGCAATTACTCCCTTGCAGTGCTCAGGGAATCATATGAGATGATGGGGATTGAACTGAGGTCAGCCACATGCGAGGCAGGTGCCATAGCCACAGATCCAGCCCTTATTATTGCTATTCTTCCTATTAATTCTGTGCTGTTCGGGATCTCACACTTTGTACTCAAATGCCAGAGTCTATATCAGGTGATGCTCGGGGCTTATGCAGTGTCCAGAACACAGCATTACACACAGTCTACCACTTAAGCCAAGTCCCAGTTTCAAAGTTCATTTTTAAAATAAACATTTAGTAGAACCCTAAAGTAAGGGGACTCAAATTTTAGAGCTGCATATAATACAAATTCAAGCAAGTTCACACTAAAAACAAATCCCTGCACCAAGAGGGGCACAACATGAAACACAATAGTTCGTGGTGGCATTTTGATCACTTAATATAAAAACCATATTGCTAATATTGGCACAAATTTTATTGTACACCAAATATTGTGTCAAAAGCAAGGGAAAAGTTCAGCAGTAGCAAATCTGACTCAAATGTGCAAGTCCCTGGTGTCAATTGCCAGCACCACATACACACAGACACACACACACACACACACACACACACACACACCAGACATGGTGTCAATCATACTTTTTACTTCATTTGGTCCTTAGCCAAGTGAGATCTGTCACTAGACCTATTTTATAGATAATAAAATTGACATATACCATAGGTGGACCTGTTTAAGAGAACACAAAATGTAGTGTATTACTACTTCCTACAACACCTGGGTGCAGATACAGGAAAATAGAAGTGTGAGCAATGTAGCCTGAGATGGCACCCGCACACTAAGGAAAGAGATCGCCCCCCTCTGAAGAGTCAGGGGCACCATGCACGGGAAGCTGACATATTCTAGAGCATGAGAGTGCGCTAACCAGGCGAAGAAGTAAGAGAAGGAAGATGTTAGACATGTACCATATGAACAGAAGAAAGATGGTCCAAGAAGATATAGCATGATGTGGTAACTGCAAGGAAATGATGGTATTATATCATCAAACAGCCTGAAATAAAAATACAAGAAATCCAGGATCCCCAAAAATATGCACTCTTGCAGACTGGGAAAGTGACTCAAAGTGTGGCTAGATCACACGCTTTGCATGTGGGAGGCCTGGGTTTCCTTCCCAGACCCTCAAAGTAACTCTGAACACTGCAAGAAGTAACCACTAGACCTAGCACTGAGCTAGACGTAGTAGCCCCATGCACCACCACATGTGCCCTCCCAAAAATTCAAAAACAAAAGAGAATGCATGTACAAGAGTATTCCACTGTGAAATCAAGACCTCCATCATTATTGTGTTTAGCAAAGTTTTTACTAGCTTGCAATATAAGCCTTAAAAAGAAACACTGTCACTGTATCACTGTCTTCCCGTTCATCATCGATTTGCTCGAGCGGGCCCCAGTAACATATCCATATGTCCTGTCTCATGCTAGTAGAGCCCAAGGCATCTGTTTGCTCCAGGAACATAAAAGAGCCTCAATCCATTCTGGAATGGGGTCTATAATTGTTACTGGTATTTGGCATATATATCAAATACAACATGGGTAGCTTGTCAGGCTCTGCCGTGCAGGTAGCATACTCTTGTAGTCATCTCTAAGTCCAGCATTTATTGATGAACCATGCAGCCGCAAAGCGGCTGCGCGAGCCGGGCTGTGATAGGCTGGTCTGCTGGGTGGAGGTCTGACGAGAGAGAAGTTCGGATGTGGAAAATGGAGGCCCTCATGGAGTGGGGGGGTCGTCTGGCTTGTTGCAAGGCTCTGCTGGGGTGGCGGGCCTGGGCTAGAACCTGCCATCCCTCCTGGGTGCCTCGTTAGGGGCTGGGCACAGGGAGAGCCAGTAGCAGCTCTGCCCCATGTCTGAGTCTCTTATGAAAAGTTTGAGTTTGAGTTTTCACTTTCATGTGATTTTTCTCCAACACATCACTTCTTTTGGTAGATCAAAATTACTGCATTGTTTTTTCTTTCATCCTGAACAAATGATTATATCTATTTTTTCAGGTCAGGAATGCTAGAAGCTAATTTTTCTTCTTTCGCTGCATCTGTTATTCAGGGGTCCTTTCTTATTAGTTATAGTCTGAATTTCAAAATGACTACTGACCATTTTGCTGTAGCTCACCCGGATTACAAGTAGGCTCAAGATCAACCATGAGCTCCGTTGCAGTTTTTTTAAAAGAAACAAAATAATGAAATGTGCGGATATTCTAAATTATTGAAAATAATTACAAACTCATAAGAGCTACAAGAAAGAAATGTTCTTTTTTCTGGGAAGAACCTTTTTTGGAGAAAGTAGTTCCTATTCTATTGAAAATAACTACTTATGATAATGCGTGAAATTTAAATCTAGGTATATGGGTGGTAAAATAAGTATACATCATGCTTGCTTTTTGATATTTTTTTTAAAACTATAATGGTATAGGACCAGGGCAATAGTACAGCCAGGGAGGGCTGTTTTTGCCTTGCATGCAACCATGAGGACTAGACCCCTGGCATCCCATGTGGTCCCAAGAGCTCCTCCTGGAGTAATCCCTGAGCAGAGTCAGGAGCAAGTCCTAAGTACAACTAGGAGTTAGCCAAAACCAAACTAGTAGGTAAATAAATCACTATAATACCTGATGGAAGCCATCATAGCTTTAATTCAGTGTGAGTGGCAGCGCACATGCAGAGCCCCGGGTTTGAGTCCTAGCTTGGTGCCCTGGCACTGGGGGTGTGGAGGCTCCCACAGCATATAGACCCATGTAGGCCCCCCACAACAATCAAGGAAAAGAAAAAGAGAAAAAATTTCACAATAAAAGTCCTAAATAGATAAGAGCACATTCAAAATCACAGAGGAAATTTCTTCCAAAAATAAGTACAAACCTACACCGCCAGCCTTCTGACCCAGCCCAGCAACAGTAGACACCTTTGTATCCACATCAAAGAGAAACCCCAAAGTCAAGAGAAGGAAAACCTAGTGTGCTAGAGAGATTTCAAGCATGTTGTATCTTCATCTACGGTAGGGAGTTCGATTCTAGCAAGATAACTATGAGCATTATTTGCCTGTCTTCATGTTGGAAAAATATAATAGATCTGATCATTGGGGGTGGGGGAGTTACAAGGCACAGCACAAGGAAAATAATAAAACATAAAGTGAGATAGAGTGCAATAATGAGATACAGAAATGACACTGTTACAATGATCAGACAAGAAATTCAGACTATAACTAATAAGAAAGGACTCCTGAATAGCAGATGCAGTGAAAGAAGAAAATTAGCTTCTAGCAGTCCTGACCTGGAAATATATATAAGCATTTGTTCAGGAGGAAAGAAAAAACAACAATGCAGTACTTTTGATCTACAAAAAGAAGTGATGTGTTGGAGAAAAATCACATGCAAGTGAAAACTCAAACTTTTTATTTGTATAATTATTATGTACTCATAAGATAAAATAGTAAAAACAAACAAGATCTTATGAAAGGTTCTTGTATGATAAATGACTGAATTAAGTGTAAGAGGTCATAGGTACATTTTGCTCTAAATTTTCCCAAAATATTTGTTTATCTATTTTTTCAATGACTATTTACTTTACTGAGAGTAAAGTGTCAGACCAAATGATTGCTCTAAGATTCTTTAGAAATGACTCTTAAATAGCCCTTTTTATAATTTTATTTGTATAAGTATATGTGTAATTATAGACCTAATTTTTATTATTTGTATTATTTTTCAATACTCATTTGTAGAAACCATATATATAATAAATTTTACACTAAAGTTTTATTTCAGTGAATTGAGCTTTAAATCTCTTGGTCAAGTTTCTGGTATGATTATGTACAATGATCCAATTACATCATTTATGAGTTAATTTATTAACATTAATTATTGCTCATTAAAGCTTAAATATAGCATCCTGAAAAAAAATAAGCTTAAATATAATATTGCAGATCCAATATTGCGATAGTAACATGAATCAGGTAATAAATAGCTCTCTTTGATCACTGTTTTTAAAGTCTCTTGAACCATGCTTAGTTCTATTTAATATTTAACATCTGGTTAGTCAATTCCAATCTGCAGGAAACACTGCTGGAAAAATTCTATGCTCACTAAATACATTTATAACAAAGCTGACATGTAATTGATTTTAATTCCCATAAAAGGATTATGCTAACTTTCCTTAATCTATATATTTGTATTTTGTACAGTCTAGTGAATTCATACCAGAGATGCTAAATTTTTATTTCATATCAATATTTTATGCAAAATTGATAGGATTATATTCTGGTCTAAGTACCACTTTCCAATTTTTCCCTTGAAAACATAATAACATACTAAAAAACATACTGTACAGCTGTTGCTTGAACACAATAGAGGCTAATCAGCTAGCTCTAGTGCTTCTAGCCATTAAGAGGCATATGCCAGTGAAACGTTTTCTAGATGTTCTGCATTTTCAGAGATTTGCATTTTGTTTTGTTTTGTTTTGTTTTGCTTTAAGAAGATTTTATAATTTTATTTTGCATAGCTTCTGGGTTGTTTTGCTTTTTAATTATTGTCTAATTAAAGAAATCGAGCATATTCTCATCATTAAATAAAGGGGGAAACGTTTGAGATTTGTTAAAGTCAGTATTAGAGCTATTAGTCATTCAATAACATTGCATATTAAAATATGAAAGTATGCCAATTTATAATTAATAGTAATTCACAAGTAGGCTATGAATTTTGTAAAAGAGAAATGTTCTTTTTATCCTTACAACACTGACTAAACTGACCAATGATACTGAGAAACTGTCTTTGATAACACTGCTTGAATTTTTCTATTTGGTATAAAATAACAAATAAGTTTCAATGGTAAGTTTTCTTTTTATTTTTTTAAATATTTTATTATACCACTTTGAGATATACAATTACATAGATGTTTATGTCTGGGTTTCCATCATACATTGTTTCAGCACCAATCCATCCACCAGTGCCCATTTTCCACTACCAATGTCCTCCATTCCCTCCACTCTCCCCTAGCCTGCCTTTATGGAGAGTTCTTTATCTCTTTTCTCTTTCTCTCTTTCTCTCTCTCTCTCAATTGCTCTCTCTCTCTTTTCTCTTACACACTGTGAATTGCAATGCATACATTTAGAGGTTATGAATGTATCTTTTTGCCTGTATTCAATAGGTGAATTTTCTTTTAAATTCAGGAATTAGGTTTTCCTTTTGTACAGGTTAGAGCAAAAGTATAATTAAAATGTAAGACAAAATATATAATGGCAAATAAATAAATAACCTAAAACTTTCTAAATAAAGCAATACCACCTAGTAATCAAATGTGAGTCCTAACTGGTCATTAGATAAGCAACACAGAGTCTCAGTTTTCCTATTAAAGCTCATAGAGTTTTGGAGGGCGGTAAATTGCTCAGGTCCTGGCTGACTCCAACATAGCTCGTAGGGTTAGCAGACACATGAAGGGGGCCACACTGGCTGGACTTGGAATAAGGGATTTGGGCTCCTCCCCGTTCCTCCACCTCCGTGTCAGCAGGCATGGCTGCGGGCTTGCAGTCTCCATAGCCAGCAAAGCCGACCGAGAGACACACCAGACCTAGTGCTGAGCCAGCGAGCAGCCGCTCTGCAGCCACATGACAGACTTAGACAATAATGGAGGTTAGGACCAGGTCCTATCCAGGATCTTTCACATTTATACACTGTAATGATCATTCGAGTTGCAACAAACTGGGGAAGTTAATGGGGAATGTAGAATTATAATATCACACTAGAACTCACTATTGAGCATATACATAGAGCTATCATAAAACATTAATATCTGTAGGGGAAAGCCACAAAGAGAAGAGAGAGAGAGAGAGAGAGAGAGAGAGAGAGAGAGAGAGAGAAATACAGAGACAGAGACAGAGACAGAGAAAGAGAAAGAGAAAAAGGTGCCTGCTATAGGGGCAGGCAGGCTGGGGCTGAGTGGGGGGGAGTATTTGGACATTGGTGGTGGGAATGGGGCACTGGTGGAGGGCTGGGTGCTGGAACACTATGACAGAGACCCAATTATGAACATCCTTGTAATTGTATATCTTACTGTGGTATAATAGAAAAAAAATTTTTTAAAAAGCTCCACAAAATAAACCCTACTTAACTTAATTCTATACTAAGGCCTTCTCTGGCTGGGGAATTTCTTTCTCTTCTACTTTTCAATAAACTTTTCTATTAAAGAAAAATAAACATATACATATATGTATATGCATAAATGCACACATACATATGTATAAACACATATATGTATTCATAGAGAGATAGCTAGAGAGAGAGTACAGTGGTAATGTACATGGCTAGCTTCGGGAGTGATTCTTTTTTTTTTTCTGTTCTGAATTCTTTTTTTTTTAATTTTTTATTTTTACAATTACAAAGATATACAATTAAAAAAGTTCATATTTGGGTTTTGGTTGGGAGTGATTCTTGAGTACAGAATTAAGAGTAAGCCCTGAGCATCACTTACTGGTATTTCCCCAAAACTATATAGTTTTTATGGAAAGGACATATATATTTATACATATATATGTATGTATAAAGATATATGTGGTCTCCTCTATGTATGAGCTACCATTGAGTTAGATAGATACTATTTATATAAATTAATTTTAAAGCAACACCAGAAGATTAATAGCTCTACTTTGTAAGAACAGTCACTGAAGAATGTGATCACTAGCCATAAATATTGTAAAGAAAGTACATATTGCTTCTTTCCATTACACCTGTTGGTGGCCCTTGGCTATGGGCAACAGCCCTATCTGCAGTGCTCTCTCCAGCCCCTGTAAACCATATTTGTTATAAGCACATGGATACTCATCGTGCTGGAGATAGTGCAGTGGTTAGGGAGTAGGCCTAGCAATCATTCAACCCAGGCTCTGTTCCTGACACTGCATGGTTTCCTGAAAATAATTAGATGCATCACTGTAGGGACCCATGAAGTGCAAGTGTGAGCCTGAGGCCCCCAGCATTGCTAGGGTGTTGTAGTTATCCCAGAAACTGCAAAGCCAAATCTCATCCTCTAACCCTTCACTGAATTTATAGACCAGTTGGCTGATAATACTAGGATGGAAGAATGACCACCTGATCAGTGCTTGGGAGGACCCCTAGAGAAAGAATAGATCAAAGGAGCAAATGTCAAGGTATGATTAATGCAATGATATGGGCAATAGAAAATGACAGGCAAGTAATGGAATGAAGGAACAAAAACGGTAAGGACAAACAGTATATCTAGGACAAAAAGCATATCTCAATAGACACAGAATAAATAAAATTAACAAATTCTACTTCTTTTTATTGTAAACCCTCTCAATATATTGAATATATTGGGAGTAGAACAATGTCCTTAACATCATAAAAGCCACATGCAACAATTCACAGTATCACACTCTTAAAACTCTGGACTGCTCAAGGCACCCAGAGGAGGACCCAAATGCAGACCTGAGCCCACTACCTGCCTACCACAGGAAGACAGTCCTACTGTTGGCCCCATGCATCATCTGTACCACCAGGAGGGAAATGCTGGTATAGATCCAGCCCCAGAAGTCTCCAGCAGCCCCTGCTCTAGCCTCTTTGCCCACACTCCCACAGCAGCAGACACAGTGCGACCATGTCAAAGCCCACCACCTTGCTCTTTGGCTATCAGAATGCAGAACTGCTGTTTGCAAGCTTGGTGATGGACAGGCCCTCTGCCATGGTCCTCTCTGACATGGTGATACCCTCGAGATGATCAAAGTGGAACTTCCGTATGAGGCTTTTGAAGATCTTCAACCCAGCTGCTGAGGTAGTCTCACTTCATACATGCCACATTGCAGGTCATCCAGATGTTCCTGAGCTGTGTGTTGGCACTGACCTTCATGACCTACATCTACTTCATCCTACTCTATCAGCAGGGACTGGCACGGACAGAACACTTATTCTTCCACTGGAAGGAGGCCACACATCAAGACTGAACCTGGACTTGGTAGATCCCTTGCTGTTAGCCTGGGAAGTCTCCCCTGGTATGGCAAGGCCATGAAGTTCCAGGTCACAAGACAGGACTCACCACCACCACTGGTTCAGCTTCATTTTGTATCTCCCTTCCTTAGCCCCTCTCTTCTACCTGTGTAACTTCTTGTGCTGCTACCTTTAGGGACTCGCTTTCCTAAGAAATGCAAAACCCAAGCATTGTAATAAAAAAAGCTTGAGTCTTTGGCTTAATCACCAAACACATACATACTTACATGCATAAATACATAAATACATACATACATACATACATACATATATACAAATTTAAAGCTTTTCTCTAAGACTGGATCAAGACAAAGGTTTCACCACTATTATCAATATTGTGGTAAGAGTCCTAGCACAGATGAGAAAAAGGACAGGAAAGTTCTCTGAACTGGAAAATACATGGTTAAAATATCACTATTTACATATGACATGATGAACATAGAAAATTCCAAATACCACACTAAAAAGATGTTAGAAAGAATAACAAACACGGTAAAGTACAGGCTACAAATTTAATATATTATTTAAATTTTAAATACGTAAAATTTGATATGTAAATCTAAATTCAAAAATACTTAAATTTCATTGCATTTTCATACAAAATTAACAAGCTTACAGGAGAAATTGTTCCATTTGCAATTGCATCAGAAGAATTTAATACTTTTGAATAAATTTAACCAAAACAGTGAAATACCTGTACATAAAAATAGTAAGATATTATTGAAAAAAATAGAAGACACAAAAAATTTGGAAATATATCCCATAGTTATGAATTATAAAAATTAACACTGTTAAAAGATCTATATTACCTGAAGCAGATTAGAGATTCAAATCACTGTTAATTGAATTTACAATGACATTCTTCACTAAAATAGGATCTAAATGGGAAATTTATTTGGAAATATAGAAGATCCCCAATACTTAAAACACCTCAGAGAAAAAGTTTTCAAAGTTGGATTTATGATGTTTCTTGACCCTAAACTGTATTACAAAATGATAGTATGCAAAACAGTATGATATTATAAAAATAACAGACACAGATCAATAAAACAGAATCAACTACCCAGAAATCAAAGCATAAATATGTGGTCAATTAATTCATGTCAATAAAGCCAAAAGTTTACTATAAAACAATTAGAGTCTCTTCTATAAATGCAGCTAGGAAAACTAGGCAGCCACATGAAAAAGAATGAAATTAGATCACTAATACTATACATAAATATTATATCATAATCAAATAAGAACTAAAAAAATAAAACTATAAAAATGTATAGAATAAAATACACTCCTAGTATCTGTCTTAATAATATATTTATGAACTCAAGTCCCATGAATAGAAAACAAAAGCAAGAAAATAAATAGATAAATAAATGGAATAAATAGACAAATAAATAAATCAATAGAACCACACCAAACTAAAAATGTTCTTTTTTTTCTGGTTTTGGACCATACCCATTGATGCCCTACACTCAGGAATTACTCCTGGCAGAGCTTGAGGTCTTATCCCATAAGCCCATTTGGGATGATGGGATCAAATGCAGGTCAGCAAGGCAAGCATCCACTGTTCTATCTCTCCAGTCCTGAAAAAAGGTTCTGCTTAGCAAAAAAAATCTCTGCACTAAAAAAGACATCTAGCAGGAAGATATTTTCCCAGTATGCAACTGAGAGGTATTAATATCCAAAACCTATATGAAGGACTCATAAAATTCACCAATTGACAGGGACAGATTTTAAAACAGGGAGAAAATATGAATAGACAGTAGTCCAAAGAAACTATGCAAATGGAAAATAAGCATAAGAAAGGAAATTCATAATTTCCACATATTAAAGAAATACAAATCAAAACAACAATGACATATTACCTCCAACATTTGAAAGTAACTATTATCCAAAACACACAATAAAAAACAGCAAGTTTGGAGAGTATGTAACAACAAGGGAACACTTACACTCTGTTGTTAAGAATGTAATTTGGTGCATCCATTATGAATTATAGTATAAAAATTCACTAAAAATTACTCTAGAAATGCTATATCATTCAGGTACCCTGTTTCTGAGTATTTTGACTCTCCCTTACCCACCCACCCAAAACAACAAAAAAAAAAAAAACCTGCTCTTTTTTAACCCTGCTCTTTTGAAGAGATATCTCATTTCCGCATTCATTACGGCACCATGTACAATATCCAAGAACAGAATACAATCTAAGTGCCTATAAACTGATGACTGTATAAAGATGTGCCATGTATGTATACAAAACACAATGTATATTGTCTATTAGAGTGTCTTTTACACTACAGTTACAGTTTCTTTTTTGCTATAAGAAAGATGGAATCCTGCAATTTGCTATTTGAGAGGATGAAAAGGTCTAATGCCTAGTGAATAAGACCGAGAATAAAGAGCACCTCGTGACATCATTCAACTGAAGTATATCGAGAAAACAAATAAACAGAAGAACCAATTAAGATCAAACAAACTTTTTGGACTAAAAGACCAGTTAGGGCTTTTCAGAGGGAAGGGACAAGTAAGAATGAGGAGTGGAAAATTTAGACAAAGGAATCGACTGGATGGTGAAACTAGAATTAGACTTTAGTAGTGAATGCAATGTAACACATGCACATTGATTTTTAGTTGTACACACCTAAAACAAATACTGTGTTAAAACACATTAATGCTTTTTTTTTTTTTTGGGTCACACCCAGCATTGCTCAGGGATTACTCCTGGCACTGCGTGGGGACCATATGGTAAGCCAAGGATCGAACCTGGGTCGGCCTCACACAAGGCAGACACCCTACCCACAATAATATGAGTTAGAAAGTGGATTCTTCCCGCATTTTTTATGGTAGCCTAAAATACTTGCTCACAAAGAGTTGTTTCACTAGAGAGGGGAAACCCACTGCCAATTACTGAAGGCTTTGATCTGAACACAAAAGAAAGGTGAGCCCAAGACGCTTATTAGACAGAAAATAAGAAAACAGGGTTTTATTGGTGGGGGGTATTTTTATTTATTTTATTGCTGTTGTCCACCCACACGGCAGAGCCTGGCAAACTACCAATGTCATATTTGATATGCCAAATACCAGTAACAATTATAGACCTCATTCCCATGACCTGATGGAATGGATTGAGGCTCTTTATGTTCCTGGAACAAGCAGATGCCCTTGGGCTCTACTAGCATGAGACAGGAGATGTTACTGGTGCCCGCTCGAGCAAATTGATGATGAACGGGAAGACAAGTGATACAAGTGATTGCTGTTGCTCTTGGTGGTGGCTGAGTCAGGAGTCATTCCATGTGGTCAGGAAGTTTACAGTGAGTCCAAAATTGGAAATTTAGAAAAATAGTCTATTCAATTTAAATTATAGTGACTGTGAATTTAAATCCTACGCAGTTCAACTGTCACCTACGTTGGTGCTCAGGAATCACAAAGCTGTAGTGCAGGTACTTTTGTACAATTGTGCTCTTTCTCACATCATGTGGAGTCTTCTGCAAATGTATAAAATGGCTAATATAGTTATAATTTTACTTATATTTCCTGTTTCGTTTTAAAAATATATATTGGGCATTTGCAGTGGGATGTTTGCTAAGGGACTTAGAAACTAAATAGAAATCCCATAAATTTTCCAAAAATATAAAATACCATGGCTCTCTAGATACCTATAGTCTAAAGAGTAAATCTATACCAAATAGGAGATTTGCTTTGAAGGCAATGATTCTAAAACTTTGATGTGTGTAAGAGACTCTCTATTTAACCCTAGGGAGTCTTTTTGGTAAGTTTGGAAAGCAACTTTGTGTTTTTACAAAATTTTGTTATTCCATAAAAAAATAATCTGAGGCTCTAAATAATGATACCAACTTTCACATATGACTGATAAAATTATCCCTACTTATTTATAATATTGGCAGTCTAACAAATATTTTAAAAAAGTGAAACCACCTACCACTTGAGATCAAGATAGGACTGGTTCAAACCCAACACCAGGCCCTACAGAACTCTGGATCCTCAAATATTTCTGCTGGCTTTGTGGAAGTAAATATCAGTTTTATAATCAGTTTTGCCCCTCCATTAACTATTTTTGTGACTTCCCTTATGAACATTTTTATAAAGATGTTAGGGTCCCTTTCTCTCCATTCTCTCTCTACTTGTATACAGAAAAGATCTGTAAATAACTTTACTAAAGTTCACAGGAGGAGTATAGATAATGATGTGTATCACTTGTATCGCTTGTCAATATTCAATGATGTGTAGATGCTGTAAAGCAGTATTAACTTCAATTCACCATCACACACCCAATGCTTATTCACAGATCAGAAATTTAAGTGACTGTTAGCTAGAAATACAGGATGCCAAATATTTAAAATAGAAATGAATAATGTTTAAAATGAGTTATATGGGAGTCATTGAAATAGCAGATCATTCTTTAGAATTATCTCTTATATTAACAGAAACAGAGGCTAATGTGATATTTTGGTTTTTGAAGAACAGATGACATTTTAGTACCTTTCTATCGCTGAGCTACTATGATTATGGGTAGTTATTACTGTTTGCTTAGAACTTTTCTCTAAGGCTCCCTAAAACAATGTATTTACATATGATATCTTCTCCGCTCAAAACTTGCTTGTTGTAAGCAGCTCATTTAAAAATTGGGGACCTGAGAGACTAAATAGGAAGTTAGAGGAGCCGTATGCTGTGGAATTGCTAAATCAACAAAGGATAATTTCAGGAGCTTGTCAGAGAACTCTGTACATACAGTACCCATTTCATTCTCATTTACAGTACCCAGGGAAAGGGGAAGAGGTCTCCAGATGCCTCTCTTTGCTATGGATAATTCTTTGCTCTGACTCAGACAGCAATATAAAGTTACATTATGCATAAAAATATAAATTTATCAGCTGCATAATCAAAATCAGTTATACATTAGTGATCCATACAAGGTGATGATGTATTTATTATTATTCCTGCAGTAATTAGATCCAAAAAAGAAGGAATCAGTGGGAAAAGCTCCATGGAAAAACTGAGATTGGAAGCAGGGAAGGATAGGCTTCTTTAAGAAATCTAAGAGTTAAGAGTGGATACTGATGATACACAGGCGAAGAATGACAAGAGCTTGTGGCAGATTGAAACAACATATTTAGGGGACGAAGTGATAGGGAAGTGGATAGGGTATTTTCCTTGCACGCTGCTGACCAGAGTTCAATCCCTGGCATTCCATAAGGTTGTGAGCACCACCAGGAGTAATTCCTGCAAAGCCAGGAGTAATCTTGACCATTGCCTGTTGTGACCCAAAAAAAAAAAAAGAAAAGAAACAACATATTTACCTGTGAGTCTCATTACCTGATAATGAGACTAAACTGTTTGGATGAAACAAGTGGATCATAGAATGTTCAAGTCACTATTTCATAAGTTCATGATAATGAACTAGAAGAAGATCATTTGAGATTTCTGTAATATTAAATTAAAATGGAAAACATACATTGAAATAGAAAAATGGTAGTGGTAATAGCACAGTACCATTGCTCATATAAATAAATAACTCTATTATAAGCTGTGGCACCTAGATGAGAATAATGATAATGATAATTAACTAGAAAAGAAAGTTTAATTTGTTACAAAGGCAGAACTGAAGACCTTATTGAAAAAACTGAGTCCCTCAAAAACTGATGAATAAAAAATACATGAATTCAAAATTATTGCAGTTGTTCATATGATAAAAAACTGTTTCAATGAGAATTTATTTGTTTAGGGTAAAGTTATCATTTTACATATTCATTTACTTTATTCCCTTGCAATCTATTTAGTTAGACATCACTGTTATACCCATTTTGTAGATAAAAAAACTGAGGTGCTGGATGATTAAATAATATCATATTATTTAAATATTTGTGATTAAATAATATGCCTACATTTTCATAGTACATAAAATACTGGCATTTAAACCCAAGTACTCTGATTTCTAAATCTTATTTTTTTAGTCAGTGTAGCTAACTGAAGTAATCAATGGGTATAAAGAGAAAGAAAAAGAGGGCTGATAAACGTTAGCAAGAAAGAGCTGTAAAAATTTAGGGGGTCAAAAGAGAGAAAGGAACAAAGATGACTCCAAAGTTTCCAGTGTAAGGAACAGGAAGGATTGATAGCATGTTTGATAACTATTTAAGTTTTAAAAGTGTATTAGTGACACCATAATAGAGAGAGAGGTGATGTATTTGCCAATCAATACATGAACATCATTTCTTTTTAATGTAAGAAATTTTCCACATTGAGAAAAAAAAATAGATTAGGAGTTGATTGTGCCTCTTAGAAGCTATATTTAAAGTATTGCAGCTATTTTTCATGTGAGATAATACTCTGTATTTATGTAGCACCTTTCTTCCAAGGAGCTCAAAGCATTTTACCACAACGCATTACCTTATTCATCCTCATAACATCCCCTTTAAGAAAGGAAGTGTCAAGTATAATGACCACAATTTTACAGATGGGAACACTAAGACAAATGGGGCTAGTGACTTGCCAAGCTCATAGAAAACCCTGTAGCAAAACTAGGGGTAGAATTTGCGCTTTTTAAAAATTCAGAATCCTTTCTAATATCTTCTTAATGCTTTATCTGAAATTTTTCTTAACTTTTTAGCACTTCTTTATATGTTAGCATGCTTAAAATCATATCATTTATTAGTAGCTAAAAGGTAGGTCTCATGAATGTGTAGATTTATAAAAGGATAAAAATCATTCCTACCACCCCATTTGGTCCCTGAGCCCACTAGGGATGATCCCTGAGCACAGAGCCAGGAATAAACCCTGAGCATCACCATTTGTGCCCCAAACCACAAGCCCCCCAAAAAAAATCAGTAGGGCTTAGGGGAAAATAATAATAATAATTCTTTGCTCTTAAAAACATTCACCCCCAAATTCCTCTATTGGTTATTTAACCTTCAAAAGCTTTGATTATATATAATATAAAACTGAGTGTACTGAAAAAATATTGTTGTCATTTGGAGAATCCTTCACTGTATCACTGTCTTCCCGTTCATCATGGATTTGCTCGAGCGGGCACCAGTAACATCTCCATATGTCCTGTCTCATGCTAGTAGAGCCCAAGGGCACCTGCTTGCTCCAGGAACATAAAATGCCACAGACCATTCCATCAGGTCATGGGAATGAGGTCCATAATTGTTACTGGTATTTGGCACATCAAATACGACACAGGTAGCTTGCCAGCTTGCTCTGCCGTGT
The DNA here is from genome assembly GCA_021461705.1 of Cryptotis parvus. Lineage (NCBI taxonomy): Eukaryota > Metazoa > Chordata > Mammalia > Eulipotyphla > Soricidae > Cryptotis > Cryptotis parvus. Next base: position 17,829 of record JAJIBD010004106.1, read on the forward strand.
GGGTGGCATACTCTTGGTGATCAAGTATATTTGATTCTCTAAGGAGTGGAGAATCCTTAGAATATATTAATTCCATATGATTGATAAATGATAAATAATAATAAGAATATACATATAAGCATAGCATAATACTTAGGCAGACACACACATATAAGAAGTAGTAATGTCAATGAAGTAATGTTTTTAAGAAAAAAATTTTTTTTCTCCTGTCAATAAGTAGACAAACAATAATACTCTTAATAAGGTAGACAGGAACACAGTGGCTAAAGCACTAGCATTGCAAATCACCTGGTCTTGGCCCTGAAGGTCACCTATGGCACCTCAGGGTCTTAGTGGTAACACATACTTAGGCTCTGCCACAGAACTGTCCAGAGAACAGTTGGTCAGTTGAATTCTGACTCAGTTGTCAGAGAACTACTGGGATGATACTCCCCACCCCCTGCCACTCCAGCCCTTGAGCCTCCTGAGCACAGCTTGGGAGATCAAAACTAAACAAACAAATAAATAAATAAAACCATAATTACGCCCTTGGGAAATATTTTAAAACTCAACCAGGCTCTTCTCACTTCTACATTAACTAAACTTTTCCTATTATTTTTATTTTACTCTTTCACAAATAAAATGCAAAGTTAGTTGATATATAGTTAGATATTCGGGTCTCAAAAGCACAGAGGACAGAAAAGGTATGACTTAAAGTTTTGTAAAAGCAATAGAATCACTCATGGAGGCAGGAGGGGGAGAGAACCGGAGACATTGGTGGTGGGAAATGGGCACTGGTGGAGGGATGGGTGCTGGAACACTGTATGACTGAAAGCCAAGTGTGAACATCTTTGTAATTGTGTATCTCATGGTGGTATAATAAAATACTTATAAAAAAAAGCAGTAGAATCACTAATAGACTGTATTCACGTTCTGATTCCTTTGACAAAATCCTTCTGTAAATTACTAGTACATAGTATATGGTACAAGTTGAACCTGTAAGCCAAGTAATATTTAATTTCTATTGTAATTAAACTAACATTTAACTGATATTGTAAGCCAAGTAATATTCAGTAAACCAATGTAAGATCAAAGGGTCAATCATTGACTCACAATTTTAGACAGGCAGTCATTTTACTTCTCTCCTTAAGTTGTACTTCCCTGCTCTTAAAATAAATTTGATCTTTGAGAAATCCTACTAGAGTTTGACCATTCCTTTTAGAATTGAAACAGCTTTTTCAATGACAGTTTATGGGAAGAAAAAGATAAAGCACAAAAAACAAAGGTACAGGGAAATAGCTCAAAAATGCCTTGCCCACCTGAGCAAAAGTACCAGGAGTACCAGGAGCAAAGTACCAGGAGCAAAGTACCAGGAATACTTTGCTCAGGTGGGAAATAGTTCAAGCACTACTGAGTGGGACCCAAAACACAAAATTTTTATCAAATTAAATTCATCAGTACCCCAAAGTGAAAGAACTGTTTGAAAGGCTAATTTTTATTTCATGTTTATATGACTTTCTCTAAGATTCTAGGGTCTTATATATAAATATGTGATAATGCTTTATTTATTCCAAGACTTCCATTAATAAATACTATTAACATTTATGGACTAGAACTATTCACTAAGTAAAAAGTAAAAATTATATGCAGAAATATAAGTTTTCTGAGTAACTTGAATTATTATTAAATGCTTTTATTTTTTGACGTTGCAATAATAGTATTTTATGAGCCTGATTTTACTCAAGTGATATAAAAATCACTTGAGTAAAACAATAGCCAGAATCTGGAAGCAACCAGAGTGCCCGAAAATCGATGACTGGATAAAAAGCTTTGGTACATCTACACAATGGAATACTATGCAGCTGTTAGGAAAAATGAAGTTATAAAATTTGCCTATAAATGGAAGGACATGGATAAGATTATGTTGAGCGAAATTAGTCAGAAGGAGAAAGACAGATACAGAATGACTGCATTTATATGCATAACATAAATATTATGACTCACAGACATGGGGCAGAGCTGCTACTTGCTCTCCCTGTGCCCAGCCGCACACGAGGCGCCCAGAAGGGATGACAGGTTCTAGCCCTGGCCCTGGCCCGCCCTGGCCCGCCACCCCAGCAGAGCCTTGCAACAAGCCAGATGACCCCCACTCCATGAGGGCCTCCATTTTCCACATCCGGACTTCTCTCTCATCAGAACTCCACCCAGCAGACCAGCCAATCACAGCCTGGTTCAGGCGGCCACTTGCGGCTGCACGGTTCATCAATAAATGCTGGACTTAGAGATGACTACAAGAGTATGCTACATGCACGGCAGAGCCTGGCAAGCTACCCATGTCGTATATGATATGCCAAATACCAGTTACAATTATAGACCTCATTCCGGAATGGATTGAGGCTCTTTATGTTCCTGGAGCAAGCAGATGCCCTTGGGCTCTACTAGCATGAGACAGGACATATGGAGATGTTACTGAGGCCCGCTCGAGCAAATCGATGAACGGGAAGGCAGTGATTTAAAAATCCTTGACACTTATTTTCTCCAGATTCTTTTTTTAAATTTTTTTTATTAAACATTTTATCATACCACTGTGAGATATACAATTGCAACATTGTTCATGTTTAGAGGTTTTGGTCACATAGTGTTCCAGCACCCACCCTCCACCAGTGCCCATATCCCACCACCAATGTCCCCAATTCCCTCCCCTCCCATAGTCTGCCTAAATGGCAGGTTCTTTATCTCTTTTCTCTCTCCCTCTCTCTCTCTTTTCCTTCTCTTACATTGTGGGTTGCACTACATACACTTAGAAGCCATCATGTGCATTTTTTGCCTGGATTTTATGCTCAGTTCTAGGTTGGTATCAGCCCTTTTGACATTTATTCACACATGTTCCCGTCACACATGTTTCCTTCTCTGTCTTACCTAACATCTGACTCCCTCATGTTTGCGGTAATTTCCACTTTTGGTAAGACCACCTGATATATTTATGTCATGCAAATAAATGCAGTCATTCTATATCTCTCTCTTTCCTTCTGACTAATTTCACTCAACATGATCCTTTCCATGTCCATCCATTTATAGGCAAATTTCATAACTTCATTTTTCCTAATAGCTGTATGTTTTATAAAATGCCAAAGTTGAATCTCAATATTTACACAAACAGGAAATGAGTGTTTTTTTTACTGAGGTGCTATGATTGATAACACTGTTTAGTGAAGGCATCACATATACATCATTCCAACCATGCACCCACAACCAGGGTACCTATTTCTCTCTATCAGGTTCCAAAGGGTCCTTCTATTTAACATCTCCCACCCCATAAACTCAATTCTGTGGACTAAGTATTCTGTCCTATTGCCATTTGTCATTTGCTGTTCCCATACTGTGTATCAAAACCCCACATATGAGAGCAGTTATTCTCTATCTCCTGCTTTTCTTCTTACTCAACATTTTACCTGCTAGTTCCCTACACAAAGTGGCAAATTGCATGATTGTGTCCTTTCATAATCGACCCTAAAGGAACGGTTTGAGGCTCTTCATATTCCTGAATCAACCAGATGCCATTGGGCTACATTGGCACGTGATAGGGTCCAATGGAAATGTTACTGGTGCCCGCTCGAGCAAATTGATGAATAACAGGGTTTAAGTGATCAAGTGATCAAGTCCTTTCATACTGTTGCAAGTCAGAGGGTACTAGAAAATGAAATCTATAGTAAAATGTGATATTTGGGTATGGCTTGAATTACATCTAATCTGGAAACTAGCTAAAGAAACTTTGGTAATTTTAGAAATAATAATAGTGAAATGAGGGGATAGGGAAATAGCTGAAGTGACAGAGTATATGTTAGCATGTTTAAGGCCCTGAATTCTATCCTTGGCACTATGCCCATCCCCAGTACCTCAAGATGTAGCCATGGTGGTGGTGAACCCTCAAACACTGCTGCTCTAAGCTCTGCTCTGCTAAAGCTGAGGGCTACTTAGGTGTGATCTCTATTTTTATTAAGACATGTATTATGCAATGATCTATCAGAGCTCAGGAAAATTCAATAGACTAGGAAAAAGCTCATCTGTTTTGTCATGTTAACACTAATACTACCTGGAATTTGTTTCAAATGATGTAGATTTTGTCTTTCCATTCATTCCATAAAATTTATTGAATATCTTCCATATATGAGGCAATTATGTTCAGAAATATGGGTGGTGGGGCCGGGGCGATAGCACAGTAGTTAGGGCATTTGCCTTGCATGCAACCAACCTGGGTTCATATCCCTGGCATCCCATATGGTCCCCAAGCACCGCCAGGAGTAATTCCTTAGCGAAGAGCCAGGGAGTAACTCCCGAGCATCGCCGGGTGTGATCCCAAAAATATATATATATATATGGGTGGTGATTAAGATCCCAATTTTGTCCTCGAAGAAATGTACTATTGTGGACAAAAGCAGAACACAGAGCAAATCTGAGGCTATATGGCTCAAATATAAAATGACTGCATAGACTTAATTAAGGCCAGACTCCACTGCTTGGGCGAGCTCTTCAGAAATTAATCTGCTGAAAAACTCAGGTATGCAGATTTTGTGACTGAAATCTCCAGGCTTTCTCAGAGTCAGGAATGGGCTACCTCCCCCATCTCCCTGTTCTTCCAGAAGACCCGGCAGTCACACCATGCCCCAAAGTCACCACCCAATTAAAAATATAACTCCAAACTTTATCACCACATTAAAAATGTTTTAATTACCTGAGCATGTGGCCATATTTGCAGCCATGTGCTATCTCAAAGGCTACGATACTGACACACTGAGTAACACCCATGTTGAATGGATGTAAAGTAGAAGGCACCCAAGAACAAAATATATACACACAATGCCTATGCTGTAACAACTTATCAGTAATTTCTCATACAACAGTTTTAAGACTCCATGGAGTGATTGAACTTTCTTCTAAGAAATTATTCCTTGAACATTTTTGGAAAATTATCTATAACAAGAGATATAAAATAAATTATTGAGGGTCTCCTATAGGGGAAGGCTTAAGTTGTGGCTAAGAAGATTGGACATAATAGTGGTGGAAAATTGTAATGATGGTTGGATTGGAGTTGATTTTTGAATGTCTGTAAGAAATTAACACAAACATATTTGTTTAAAAAATTGAGTAGAATCCCACTAAGTTTAATAAGTGAAAGCTGGCCCAAATTGCATGTAACAGCTCAATAAAATGATCATGACTTTAGCAACACCATTATGAGATGCAGTTCCTTAGATATTTCTGGTGGCTTTAGAACAAAGCTGACTGTGGATTCCAGTGACATGATGAGTTCTGTCTTCTCAACTGACAATGAGGTAAGGTGGTGTCAAGACTGAGAGATACATGTAAAGGACTTGGTAGTGCCTATGTACAGAGGGTACTATATAAATTGTCACTGTTTGCAATTGGGATTATTGTAAACTATTAGTGCAACACACAGGGAAATAAAGTTCATGAAAAAGGTTCATGGGCACAGTCCGGGATCGTTATGTCCTGCAACCAAGGGAAAGAAGGTCCAGGAAACCCAATTCATTCCCCAACTTCAACTTTTGAGCTCCATTTACCTCTTGCTTTTATTTGTTTTAAGTGCTGGATTTTGAGATGACTACAAAAGTATGCTACCCACCACGACAGAGCCTGGCAAGCTACCCGTGTTGTATTTGATATGCCAAATACCAATAACAATTATAGACCTCATTCCCATGGCCTGATGGAATGGTTTGAGGCTCTTTATGCTCCTGGAGCAAGCAGGTGTTCTTGGGCTCTACTTGCATGAGACAGGTCATATGGAGATGTTACTGGTGCCCACTCAAGCAAATCGATGATGAACGGGAAGACAGTGATACAGTGATGTTGTAATAAGCAATATAAGCAATATAAAGTAAATTATCTAATGTCTGATAAGAGAGCAGGCTTAGGGTTTAGATGGGAAACCAGGGACTTTGGTGGCACTAAGGGCACGTTGCTGGTGGTACTGGTGTTAGAATATTGAACACGGAAACAACTGTATTGTGAAAAGCTCTGTAAATTATGGTATTTTGTCGGGGGCTCTGCGGGGTCCCCGACAGTGCCGGAAGCAAGTTCCCTTCTACCTCCGAAGCCGGCGAGGAATGGATGAAAACTCAGGAATCCGATGCAGTTTTAAAAGTCTTTACTTATCACAGGTTCAGGCATACAAATCAGCAAAAGGAAAAGCCCGGTGCTTAGGATTCCAGGCTAGAACCCCAGCCACGTGTAGGCCAAGATGGCGGCTACCACGTGTAAAGGCTTTGTAAAAAGGAGAAGACAAGACTTCCAAGAAGGGTGAGCGCTCACAAAGGGAGAGCCCACAAAGAAGTGCGCGAGAGAGGAAACCAGCTAGTTTATACCCCTGCAACTCAGACCTTCCTCCCACTGTTATGGAAAGCAGGGAGGGTCAAATGCCCTTAGGTAATCCCTCCCTGCACCTCACCTAGGCCCTTTAGTATGCTAATGTTTTGAGCCAAGATCTGCCTGGAAATGCCTTTATAGGGTAGAGAAGGGGGTTTCTGAGATGGCATGTCTCTGTACCAAAGACTAATACTAATGCCAGTTAAATATTTCTCCAAGCCTTCACAAGTCTTTTCTACTTCATTGTAGTTTTGTATTTTAGTTGCCTTTGAGTATATCAGGGAGCCATGCTTGTTTGCTTGGAAGCAAACAGCATTTCTCTCTGGTCTAATTACTTAGGGGTCCAGCGTGGCCAGGCTAATATGCTGGTAAGATCTAGCTAGTCCCACGATGATTGTGGTAGCTTAGGAGAATATTTATACCAGCTAGTACAGCATACATGGTCAGATAAACTGCCACATTTAGACTACCCCCTTATCTACGAAGTGATTTGCAGGAGGTAATCCAGAGCAGATGCAGCGGCCCTTAGGAGTCCTGCAACAGTGTTTAAATAAAGTTTTAAAATGTAAGTAGTGGCACAAATGCAAACAGTTGAACTATTATTAATGCTTATATGAAGCTTCAAGAAATTTAGTGCCTGAGTGAATGACAAAGAGAATGACCTAGATAATGAAAAGATTTAGCCAAAAAATGAGCCAGACAGATAGTACAGAAGGTAATACTCTTGCCTTGCATGGAGCCAACACTTGTTTGATCTACAGCAACATATATGGTCCCCTTAGCCTGGCCAGAGGTCACTCCTGAAATCAAAGACAGGATTAGACCAGAGGTACTTCTGAGATCCATGTCCAAAAAGATAGCAAATGCAGATGTGGGTGTAAGAGTCAATGCATGGTAAATAATTGGAGATGAGTTCAAAAAAACTAAGTTGAAGATAAATTCTGGAAGGACTAGCTATAATAAGTATACACTTTTCCCCCAATCTATGTCCTTCATAATCATTTATTAAGTATTTTGAGCAAATGAAAAACACTATCATATTTGCCAAAGTCATTGAAAGTAGGGTAAAGTGCAATGAAAAATGAAAAACAATAAGATTAATCAGATACTGCATTAGCCTCATGAGGAATAAGGAAAAAACCTATGCCAAAACTACACAAATAGGAATGTAAAGGATGGATGGAGTGTCTGATACTGTTTTACCTAGCAATCAAGTGGAAGAGCTCAAAACAATAAAAACTTTTTGTACATGTACACAAATCTTTCAGATCAGAAGTGGGACATGTAAGCACCTCCAATTTTTTTGGAATCAACTCAAATATAAACATGCTGCTTGCAAATTTATTCTAGCTTCCTACTGAATAAAGTGTGTTTTAAGTCCATAATGGATATCCAATACTGTTAAGCTATATTTGGAAGGAAAATATAAAAGCACAAACCAAACAAATTATCCACCCCAACAAAAGATAATAAATCACTCTATAATACAGAGCTTAATTATGTAGTAGACTCTAAAAATGTTATTGTGTTATTGGGGTACTCGTAATGAATATGAGCTCTTGAGTAATTTGTAAACAACATATTAATGTCTACCTTTTTCATGAAAAAGGTTGGGTAGTCAATGATTTGATAGCTATTTTTACTTGCCAGAAAACAACCACTCACAATCAGCAACCATTTCCTGTCCAATTTCAAATCTTCAGAAAGATTAAGTACTTTTCACTTCCTATTAGAAGAGCTTTCCAAAAACTAATGATTTTCAATGTCAAAGAGTTCTTCTGCCTAAATTATTTGGGATAACCTACTCTTTTATATCACTTTAAGTAATTCTGGTCCCACCTCTTTAACTTTCAAATATTTGTATAATCTTACAATATATTCTATAGTTATTAATCGCCTAACTACATATTTGTCTACTTAAACCTTTTCTTATAAATTAATCTTTTCTTTCTCTTACTCTTTGCTCTTGCTTCTTATTGGCACACTTTCCATTTCTTCCAAATTATTGCTTTTGAGTTACCTGAAATTTAACACAACATATGAGTCTACATCATTTCTTAATTTTTTAAATTTCTTTATCATATAACCCACATATATACACAACTTCCCTTCAGGGCCCTTTGCCAAGCACAGATACACAGCATACCTGAAAGGTATTTGTAAGTATTCAAACTTTGCTTTTAAATGATATCCTATTCTGTGCATCACTAGGTTCCAATTACAGTATTCCCCATCATCAATATCAGGAATGTATTATCTCTAAAACACAATTTACAAATCATATTCTCCCTTTCATACCTAGTTATGGAAAGGAGAGATTTATTTTGCCTTTTCTCCATTTCTTGTTCATGTTCTCTTGAGTTAGTCATTGTTCCACATTGAAAATAGTTATCTTCCTAAGTAGATTCTGAACTCTTTTCAGGCAAAGGTATATTTTTATTTCCCCAATGCTTAAAAGAGTATCTGGCATGTACTAGCTATTCAATAAATATTCACTAAATTCATGAGATATCAATTAAAGAACAACTCATAATTGGTTCTCCAGTGCTGACAATCTATGCAAAGATGAAGGCAGCATTGTCAGTAGAAAAAAAAAAGTCAACTAGTGAGCTGTTATTCAGACAGTAAAACCATTATACTTTGTTTTCTTTATTATCTTCCCTTTCTACAAAGTCCCATCCTCTTTTAGGAATCGATGAGTTCTGGTGCACAGCTGAAAAAACATTGACCATAAAAGGGTCTGAGATTTAGAACAGTAGGTAAGGCATTTGCCTTGCCCACAGCTGACACGGGTTCAATTTCCAAATCCCCAGAGTCCCGGCAGAAGCAATTCCTGAGCACAGGGCCAGGAGCATTGTGCTGGCTGTGGTTAAAAAAAAAAAGAAGTTGACCATAAATTTCAAGCATTAGGAATATTGATGAAATTTAAATAAGCTTTATAAATTGGCTAATATTGCTGCACTAAATATTAAATTACCCATTATGTACTGTGATTATGTAAGATAAGATTAATGTGTTGGGGCGGTTATTGCTTGTTTTTTTGCTTTTTGGGTCACAACCAGCAATGCTCAGGGGTGACTCCTGGCTCTGCACTCAGGATCACTCCTGGTGGTGCTTAAGAAACCATATGGATGCCTGGGAGCGACCCCAGATGGACCACATGCAAGGCAAATGCCCTCCCCACAGTACTACCTCTCCGGCTCCAGTGTTTATGCTTTTTTTTTTGGGGGGTCACACCTGGCAATGCTCAGGGGTTATTCCTGGCTCTGTACTCAGGAATTAATTACTCCTGGTGGTGCTCAGGGGACCATATGGCATGCCGGGAATCAAACCCGGGTCGGCGTGTGCAAGGCAAACACCCTACCCACTGGACTATCACTCCGGCCCCAGTGTTTATGCTTTTAAGAAATTCATACTGAATACTTAGGATAAAGAGACATTAAGTCACAAGTTACTCTCAAGTTCTAAAAAAGAAAATAAAAAGAAACACAGGGACAAGACTAAAAGAAAAAAAGTAATGATTAGCAAAGGTAAAAAATGAATAACATTTGGGGACTCGGGTAAAAGGTACGTGAGAGTTCTTTGTTATATTTCACTCAATCTTTTTGTAGATTTTACAATTTTATTACCACATTAAAATGAACCAAAGTTGAGGGATATTGACCCTTGGTGGGTTCGGTATGGAAAACTCATCCAAAGCTTTTCCTACCTGCTCTATTGGGCCCCTCTCCTCCCAAGCTTGCCCACGTCCCTTCCTGTGCACTGAAGCCCTGGGACAAGGATCAGAAATATAAAGCAGTAGGAAATGTACTCAGATGTCCCTGAAAATCTGGTCAGCGTGAAACATGTGAGGAACAAACAGGAGACACCTAAGTGGAGAGCATAACGCTCTGGAAGTTTCTTACGGGCATTGGACTTATCTGATGGTGCCCACGTGCCCTGGAAGAACTGGGGCTGTCCTGTGAATGGCCTCTTCACAGTCGGTCCACATCATTAGTAAATTAGCTATGAAGTCTAGTGGCCAGAGGAGTAACCACAACTCCACTCGTCTCTCTGGGATTCGTTTACGTGCTAGACGAACACATATGAATAGGTCTTTTACTCAGACTTATTGATTGCCATATGCTGTGCTATATTTTCAGGTATGATTTCTTCTCTTTGATTCAAGACTCAAGTGTTTTAACCACTTCCTACTCATGTTCTCCCCCCATTTTCTCTACTTTTTTTCTAAATACATCCTGGTTTCAATAACCTCAACTCTTTCACTATTTCACACACTTTGGAAGCAAAATAAGTATCTGATATAAATGGAATAGATTTTATGATAGAGGGGGAAAAAACTATGGCTTCCTCCATTTTGGAAGTACCAACTAAATAGTTAAAGTTCTTTTCTTTTCTCTCTGGAAAGATTGACCCTGAACTGACAACAAAACCCTAGGTGGGATATTTAAATCTTAAGTGAGTGGTCAGTTAAGTGCCTGAAGAGGTAAAAGGACAGACAGCATATTTGGTATGCTAATGGACCTATTTACTTCAACGAAAGTGACAAAAACATCAATCAAATCAGAAGAGGCTATTAAGGATTGTTAACTCCTTTCAGATGAGCAATGATTTCCACTGGGATTTAAATAAATATTCATGAAAAGGACCAATGACAGAAATTTCACAAAAAAAAAAAAAAAATCATGCGTACCAAGATTTCTATAGTTTACAAAAACTTACAACAAAACTTACTCGGTTTCATATTCTAGGAGATTTAGCTATTTGGGAGACACATTTCTCCTTTAAATAACAGCGAAGATTGACTTTAAACCCAAAATATGCTTAAAATTAGGAGCTAGAAATAAAATTAGGACCTAGAAATTAAATTAAAAAAAGATTTTATCTTCTCAACCATAAAAAACTGCACAATTGCTAATGCATTATAGTATCATTCAATTTTTTTAAAAAACAGAATTAAAAGCTGTAATAAAAGTTCCATCAGGTCATAATATGAGATGTATGTGAATTAGGTGAAGACCAGTTTACACTGTAATAGAAGCTTAACTGCTCTTCCGTGTTTATCGCCACCTGGTGACAACCCTGTGTAAGTTTCCATAAACACCCTGCAATAGAGAGTAGACTAGTTCGATTCAATGAAATTTCATAAATATTGAGCTAGTTTATTTTTAGGACTGGCTTACACATATTAGGGACTCAAGAGTATAGCCTCCTGACTCTATTTAAAGATGCTTATTACTGAGATGGAAAAGCAAAGAAAAACAGAAATTACTCTCATGGCTGAAATAGGCCCCCAAAACAATCAAGAGCTGAATTACCAGCAGCATTTCTGGTAGGACTGTCATTCTCATCTTGTCCTTCACCCAAATTCAACCCTTCTTTGTTCCTCCAGGAACCTCCAGGAACTACCCCATGAGGGGATTTATTGCTCTTTATACCTCCCCTTTCCAGAAACAGACTTCCTGGTTCTTTCTCTATAAAAACTACTTCTTGTGACAATAGAAATCAAATGGTTGTCTTTATGAGTTGAGTCGGCCAACTTCCAGGCAAAAAAAAAGAGCTTGAGGGGCCAGAGTGATAGGACAGTGGTAAGTTATTTGCCTTGCACAAGGCCAACCCTGGTTCGATCCTGGTCATCCCATGTGGTTTTCCCCTACCTCAGCATTGACACGAGTAATTCCAGAGTGCAGAGCTAGGAGTGATCCCTTAGCATTGTTGGGTGTGAGAAAGCAAGCAAGCAAGCAGGCAAGAAAGCAGGAAAGCAGGCAAGCAGGCAGGCAGGCAGGGAGGGAGGGAGGAAGGGAGGAAGGGAGGGAGGGAGGAAGGGAGGGAGGGAGGGAAGGAGGGAGAGAGGGAGGAAAGAAGGAAGGAAGGGAGAAAGGGAGGAAGGAAGGAAGGAAGGAAGGAAGGAAGGAAGGAAGGAAGGAAGGAAGGAAGGAAGGAAGGAAGGAAGGAAGGAAGGAGGGAGGGAGGGAGGGAGGGAGGGAGGGAGGAAGGAAGGAAGGAAGGAAGGAAGGAAGGAAGGGAGGGAGGAAGGAAGGAAGGAAGGAAGGAAGGAAGGAAGGGAGGAAGGGAGGGAGGAAGGGAGGGAGGAAGGAAGGAAGGAAAGAAGGAAGGAAGGAAGGAAGGAAGGGAGGGAGGAAGGAAGGAAGGAAGGAAGGAAGGGAGGAAGGGAGGGAGGAAGGAGGGAGGGAGGGAGGGGGAGGGAGGAAGGGAGGGAGGCAGGAAGGAAAGAAGGAAGGAAGGAAGGAAGGAAGGAAGGAAGGAAGGAAGGAAGGAAGGAAGGAAGGAAGGAAGGAAGGAAGGAAGGAAGGAAGGAAGGAAGGAAGGAAGGAAGGAAGGAAGGAAGGAAGGAAGGAAGGAAGGAAGGAAGGAAGGAAGGAAGGAAGGAAGGAAGGAAGGAAGGAAGGAAGGAAGGAAGGAAGGAAGGAAGGAAGGAAGTGTAGCCAACAAAGTTCTTTCTCTGCCTGTCAGTATCTCTTGATAGTTCGGTCCTCTCTAGAGGCTATGAAACTGATGTAGGAAGGCAGACAGGAGGTGTTCCCATGGCAACAAACCTTCAACCTAAGGCTGTCCAGAGTCAGCTTTTGGAACCAGGAACCAAGACTTGATAGACCTTCACCTTCAATAGACCCTGAGGAAGCTGATTTAACCTTTCTCTACCCAGCCCTTAATCCGGTTACATTCCAGGACAGAAGATCCAGCAGGAACAGAGGTCAAGAAAAGGAGATTTTTCAAAGACCACTCCCAATATCTACTCCCCTCTGCAATGGCCCTAGCAATGGACTTTAACCTAGATTGAAGCCCCATATGGAAGTAGCTTTGGAAGAAATCTATAATAGCTGTCCTGACCAAAGGGCGGGGCACATGTGCTGCCTGAGCCCATGTGCTGCTTGAGCCCACAGGCTGAAAACATGTGGTGCCCGAACACATGTGTCGCCTGCATCTCTCCTCTTGAGATGTGCACTCTATTTCTCTCTCTCATTCACTTTCCTTCATCCTTCCCTTCCTAAAACTTCCATAATAAAATCTGTTTTAACTTCACTGCTCGTCTGCTCCTGAAAATTCTTTTTCTGTGAGGAAGCAAGAATTCAGCAAACCCTGGTCAAGGCCTAGGACTGACTCTCCTTTCCTGCAGAGAGCAATTCCTTGCTCAGCCTGAGTCCATGGCTCCCTGATAAATCTCAGATGGTGGGGATTAATTCTGGTGCCAAGAGATCAACCGCACAACAGGTATGGCTTGACAGCCACCTCGTGGGGCTGGTGGGGCTCAGGCCTACGCCATGCAGGGGCTCATCGCGATGTAGGCAGGTAGACAGGAGGTCTCCACATATCAATGAATTGTTACCCTAAGGCTGTCCAAAGTCACCTTTTGGAAGCAGGAACCAAGACTTAAGGAGACACATTAACCCACAACAAACCCTGAGGGAGCTGGATCAACCTTTCTCAGCCTAGCCCTTAATCTGGCTACATTCCAGGACAGAAGATCCAGCAGGGACAGGGGTCAAGAAAAGGAGATTTTCAAAGAAGACCACTACCAACGTCTACTCCCCTTGGCAACGGCCCTAGCAACCTAGGTTGACTCCCCATATGGGCGTACCTTGGGGAAAAACCTATAAAAGCTGCCCTGACCAAAGGACAGTGCGCAGATGCTGCATGGACACACATGCTGCCTGAGCCCACGTGACCAAGCACATGTGGTGCCCGAGCACGTGTGTCGCCTGCATCTCCCCTCTTGAGATGTGTACTCTCTCTCTCTTACTTTCCCTCCTCCTTCCCTTTCCTAAAACCTCCTTAATAAAACCCATTTTACTTCGCTGCTCATCGACTCCTGAAAATTCTTTTCTGCGAGGAAGACAAGAACCCTGGGTAAGGCCTAAAGCTGACTTGCCTTTTATCAGTCCTTAGCCTGCCCAGCTGGTCCCGGGCAGCAGAGGAGCCTGGAGAGAAAGTGACCATCTCTCTCCCTTCCCGTCTCACATAAGCTACCCACGGGGCCCACCTACATCAAAACTAGGCCTTCACAGCATCCAAAAGACAAATGACAACAAGTACTGATGAAGATACAGAGAGAAGGAAATCCATGAATCCATTTTCATTATTGGTGGCACTCTTAAAAAGCACATGGAGTTTCCGCAAATCAAAAAAAAAAATTGAACCTAGAACTGACTATGTAGTAATTCTGCTTTTCAGTGTATGAGGAGAGAAAATGAATCAGTATCTCAGTCATCTATTCACATATGTGCAGCATCAATCACAATAACCCAGAATGACAAGATTGTCTATTAACAGATGAATGGATAAAAAGGATGTGGCATGTATATACAATGGAATATTATTCTGCCTTTATAAAGTAGAAAGGTGGAGATGGGTGGAGAAGGGTGGAGGGAAATCGAACAGGCGTGAAGGCACATGCCTTGTTTGTGGCTCCAACTCAATTCCCAACACCACTTGGTTCCCCAGCATCATTGATGTAGCCTTGGAATGATCCAGATAATCCCCAGCACTACAGAGGCCCAAGCAGCACCACATCCTCAGGCCATTAAATCCCAACCGCACTTGGCTGAGAATCACTGGGTGAATCCTCTGCTCCCTCCAATAACTACCACTTGCGACATGCCATGAATGAAAAAAAGAGGAGGCCAAGGATAGCTCAGCGGTAGGTAACAGCCTTGCATGTGTGAGACTGAGTTCAATCCCTGGCACTACCCCACACTACAGCCCTGCTCGTCAGAGTAACACCCTACAGCCATCTATTTCAAGCCCAGGTATGCCTGATCCAGCGACTCAGAGACATGGGGTAAAACTGCTACCGGCTCTCCCTGTGCCCAGTTGATCATGATGTGCCCAGGAGGGAAGGTGGTTCTAGCCCTGGCCTGCCATCCCAGCAGAGCCACACAAGAAGCCAGAGGAACCCTCCATGAGGGCCGCCATTTTCAACATCTGGACTCCACAGCTCATCAGAGCTCCACCCAGCAGAAAAGTTGATCTTTCTCCATCTCAGTTCATCAATACTTGCACAAGATGAGAGGCTACTGCAAGAGTATCCCACCTGCACGGCAGAGCCTGGCAAGCTACCCATGTCATATGTGATATGCCAAGAACCAGTAACAATTATAGTCCTCATTCCCATGACCTAAATGAATGGTTTGGGGCTCTTCATGCCCTTGAGCTACACTAGCTTGTGAGAGGACAGATGGAGATGTTACAGTGCCCGCTGGAGCAAATCAATGAACAACGGAAAGACAAGTGATACAAGTTATACCCCACATGCTTATGGCAGCCTTGCCTCTGGGATTCCGAGCGACATAACAAAGTTTGTATCAGCAGCACACCACAACCAAGTGTGCGAGAACCATGGACCCAATGGAAGCAGATGAGATCAAGGAGACTAAGCCTTGGACTGGAGTGATAGCACAGCAGGTAGGGCATTTGCCTTGCACATGGTCCACACGGGTTCGATCTCTGGCATCCCATGTGGTCCCCCAAGCACCTCCAAGAGTAATTCCTGCAAGCAAAGAATCAGGAGTAACCCCTGAGCATAGCTGGTGTGACCCATAAAAAGCACAAAAAAGGAGACTAAGCCCATTGAAGAGCTGTACAATAAACTATTCATGAATTGACAAAACCTATGTGGATTAAAAGTAGTAGACGTGGATAAGAAATCACTGGGATCGAAGAGATAGTGTAGTGAGTAGGATGCTTGCTTTGTGCGTGGAAAACCAGATTTTGATTTCCAGCATCCCTTATGGACCCCTGAGCACTGCCAGGAGAAATTCCTGAGTATAGAGCCAGAAGTTACCCCTGAGCACTGCCGGATGTGGAAAAAAAAGCAAATAATAATAATTTTTTTAAAAATCAAGTAACCAAAAGAGACAGACATGGAGCAGAGCTGCTACTGGCTCTCACTGTGCCCAGCCGCTCATGAGGTGCCCAGGAGGGGTGGCAGGTTCCTAGCCCTGGCCTGCCACCCCAGCAGAGCCTTGCAACAAGCCAGATGACCCCCCCACTCCATGAGGGCCGCCATTTTCCATATTCGGACTTCCCCCTCGTCAGAACCCCACCCAGCAGATGAGCCTTTCACAGCCTGGCTCGCAGCTGAAAGCGGTCGTGGCTGCAAGTGACTGCAAGGTTCATCAATAAATGCTAGATTTTGAGATGACTACAAGAGTATGCTACCCACACGGCAGAGCCTGGCAAGCTACCCGTGTCGTATTTGATATGCCAGATACCAGTAACAATTATAGACCTCATTCCCATGACCTGATGGAATGGTTTGAGGCTTTTTATGTTCCTGGAACAAGCAGGTGCCCTTGGGCTTTACTTGCATGAGACAGGTCATATGGAGATGTTACTGGTGCCCGCTCGAGCAAATCGATGATGAACAGGAAGACAGTGATACAGAACCAAAAAGAGACAATTTTAGGGGAAAACTGGAAAGAATCTGGGGACCATAATTTAAGAGGGTCAGCACTTTGTGTCTGCTCCACATTGTTGGTAAAAGGAAGAGTGAGAAACCATACACGGAAGGCACAGAAGTTCCCTTCTGCAATGATGACTGTGACAAGTCTGGAGAGAGATTCCAATCTTAAATATAGAGGTTCTCTTTTTCAGGAGGAATTACTAACTAAAAATAACATTAAATGATCTTCTCCCTTTTTGATTCTTTGCCATAAAAGTTTTTGCCTCAAATAAATCTCCATGAAAATTAGTTTTTATAAGATTCATATTCTACTAATTGAGTTCCTTCTAACTGCCAGTCATCGTGGTAGACACTTCCACATACATTATCACATTTAATTCTCACAGCAACTGCGTGAAGTTGTTTATCTAGAAATTCTAATTAATTATATTGTAATGAAAATGCAACTGCCAAATATTAATCAAGTATTCATTGAATTAATTAGACATATATTGTTTGATTTCTAATCCTATACTGCTCCACTGCCCAGATTCCAATTTTCCTTTTAATAGACATTAATAGCACAAAGTAACAAAAAAGAGTAGCTCAATGTCAAATAATACACATGAATAAAATGCCTTAGTGAAAACAGAAATATACTGGGAGATGGAAGACCCAAGTTATAGTCTCAGCTCAAGCTTAGACAAATCATTAAATTTTCTTGAAGTTTTGTTACTTTATCTGTCACATGAAATTAATAATTTACATTCAGTCTATTTTATAGGTCATTGTACAAGTCAAATAAAGGGTTGTTTTTTATGCTTTCTACTAAACAAAAGAAGGCAAGCCAAAGATTTAGGACTGGGGGAAATGATATATTCCACTGGTTCCTCTTCTTCCATTTTTTAAGTTATTTACAGGGCTGGAGATGTAGAGCACTCACCTTGCATGTGTGGGAACTTGGGTTAAATTCACGTTTTAAAAAGTCACATTTTCAAAGTATTTTGACTAAATGGCTTTGTGGATTAGGAAAGGTACTGAAAAGGAACTCTCTCACTTCCCATCATCTGAGGGACATTCTGTTTCTTTCGGCATGTCCAACGTCTTCAATGACATTACAATTCCTTCCATTACATGCTGGCACGTCTCATCTATCTTACTGCCAACATAGTAAAGGCTCCAGCCAGTCTCTCTACCTGCTTGGACTCAATACTGAAGCCCAGATTCTCTGAACCATGCAGATTCATTCACACACACTCTCTTTTATTTCCACGTAATATATCTGCTGAGCAAAAAGAGTAAGTTTACCAGTCAGGGATTCCAGCATGTATGCACAGAAATAATCTGTTCAAAATTTCCAACCTTGATCTTGCTGAAATGAGCACATGTTAGCAAACTCTACAGCTGTAGATCAGAAATGTGTGTGTGTGTGTCTCCACCACAACTCAAAAACATGACAACTACCTTCCTGGTAGGTAGGCTATTACCACAATCTCTCATCAACCACTCAAGGTTTTCTTCCAGGACTGAATGTACCATTTCTCTTTCCAAGTCTCCTGACTCCTCAAACTGGGTAAGCATTGTATAGCTCTGAATAGTGCTCAAGGCTACCCCCAAGCCAAGGTTCACCACCCTATTTAGTTGCAATTGAACTTTGGGAGGAACTGCCAAGCAGTGTTCAGAGATGACAGAGACCAGTCCTGGATATACTCTGCCAGTCAGGTGGAAAATTTAGTGCTGAGACTGAGTACATGGTGCTGCTCGATGCTGCAGAATTCAAGACCACCAGGGCTCCCCCAGTGGTACTTCTCTTGATCAAAAAATAATATAATAGGCAGGCTTCAAATATAATTTCTAAGTTAGGATGGCAGAATGGAAAATGTGGAAGACCCTGGAAACTGGTGACATTGCTGAGAGGCATTTGTGAACCTGAGTAACCTTCTCCAGATGCCCTTAACAAAACCCTTAACTGAAAAAAGGCAGTTTCAAGCAAGGGCAGAGGAAAGGGATTGGGCCATTTAATTCCATGCTATGGAAGAAAACAGAAATCAAAATGAGGGATATCAAGGTTAAAAATGTGAAGGATTAATATCTAGTAAGGTTGAATAAAGTGTAATGTCTTGGTAATGTATAAAATCAGTGAAATGCAGGGCCAGTCGTCAGTACGAGAAAAGTGGAGCATTTGACCCAGGCACCATGCTATGAAGGACAAAAGAAACTCTCAAAACTACTTCCAATACACTGAAGGCAGTTGTCATGTCTTTGAGCTGTGGTGGACACACACACACAAATACACACACACACACACACACACACACACACACTCCTATCTAGTGAGATCAACTTCTACTCATTCACTTAGCTTTCTCTTTTCTTTTTTTTTTGAAAACCATGGCAATAAATTGAAGCTATTTTCAAAGGAAAGGTATCCATAAAAATTTTATTTCTGAATTAAAATAATTATTTCTATATTTTGAATTTCCCTCATATATTTCATCTTTGTAATGATGGTGAACATAAAATTGTTTGACATTGTGCACCTTCTTATTATATCATAAAATGTTCCTTGTTTATAATTATCATACTAAATATTGGTTTCTGCAGGGCATTCAACCTAGAGACTAGGATTTATTCTGAAAATTTAGTTGAATAACTCAAAGCATTTTTTGTTCTTTTTCAGACTCCGAATTCTAGTAATGAAGTAACCTATGGGAATTTGCTAGCATTGCCTGTGAAGTATTTATCCCCAATGAGGAAAGCATTGTGACTGGACTGAGCAACTAATACATTTCATCTCCTTGAACAAACTTTGGATTGGAATAGTCATATGACTTTGAAGCAATGAGAAACATTGAGGAAAGAATCATTCTCTATTGCTAGATTTGAATGAAGGTCTGGATTGACGTCGGACCATGACAAGACAAGAGTTTTCCTGGGACTTTAGTAAAAAGTAAAAAGTTTAAACAAGAGATAATCAAAGAAAGACAACTATCAAGTCTTAACTGATCATTTTTGAGTACATGAATATAGCTAGTCTGGATATTTCAAGAATCCTCTTTTATGTTGAAGTATGTTGAAAATAAATCATCTTTTATGTTGACGTAAGTTTGTGTCACACTCTAGTTATGTGGAACTAAAATAGTATTGACTGATTCAATATCTAATAAAGTAAATATGACACCTGAAAAGAGGATTTCTATCTAGGTAGGCATTTAAAACTAGAGAACATGTGACAACTTTCTGTGTTACTAGATAAATTTCATGCAGAAATTAAATATAGAGGGCCGGAGCGATAGCCCAGCGGGTAGGGCTTTTGCCTTGCACGCCGCCGCCCATACCGCCCAGGTTCGATCCACAGCATCCCATATGGTCCCCGAGCACTGCCAGGAGTAATTCCTGAGTGCAGAGCCAGGAGTAACCCCCTGAGCGTCGCGGGTGTGACCCAAAAGGCAAAAAAAAAAAAAGAAATTAAATATAGTAAACAGAGTGCAAAGTTTGAAATTTATGGCATTTAAAGGTCATTTTGGCGCAAGGCGAGCTAAGCGATTAGGAAGAGGCTTCAGAGCAAGATAGGGTGTTCAGAGTTTGGCTGGTTGCATAATTCAAACCCAACCTCTTTTAAACTATTGATTGCTGATGCCTGGAAGGAGTTGTCTGTCGTACATAAATAAGGATGCTAGATTGTAGAAATGCCCAGACAGGTGCAATAATTGAAAATTGAAAACTCTGTTATATCACTGGAAACTTTGGTATTGTTCTACTGTAAGGTGTTTGGATGGACAGCAGAACTATCCAGACATCTGTATTCAATATTTTTTTCTCTAGTTTGAACTTCTATTGTTATTGTCTTTGTGCATTCTTACTCCAAGGGCACCATGTAAAATATATGCATGTAAAATCTGGGTTACACTTAGTCTATTCTCTGTAAGGTAAGCACTATCTAGTGGCCATCTTATGGGTGAGGCTCTGGTTAAATCTTGAAAAAAAAATATCTTAGATGATCCATTTGAGCTCACATTTAAATGAGAGTACTACAAGCCACAAATGGTTAGGGGGTAGTCTCAATAATTCAATAAGGTTAGGGCCCTATCTCAGGTCTCCTGATTCTGTTCCATTTTCTTTTCCTTAGGTTTCCTTTGCTCTTTGACTTTCTCTCCCATACTTCTTAAGAACAGACATAAAAATTGGACAAAACCACTTTTTCTAATAAATACATGAAAGTGATTTTCCAACAAATAGTTCACTGAATGGAACTTGTACTCAAACCCAAATAAAACATTTACAAAAGTAAACACCACTTTCTGGTGACCCAAAAATAGAAATAGAATGCCAATTTTATACACCAGTGAGGGAGGAACTAGGTAAAGTTTGGAAAATAGATCTCTAGGAAATGATAGGAGATGGAAGAGTAAGATGGTATGTGCCCTAGCTACATAGAGAAAGAAAAAGGTGAGTAAAGGTACTAAATCTATGGCCTTCTGTCAAGTTAATAGCCAACCTCCCATGCACAAAAACAACCTGAAAGGGGAGAAATACATATGAAAGAAATCAGAAACTGGTAAGAAAAAAGTATGATGAGATGAAAAGTCAAAAATCACCATCTTTTCCTGTTTCCCAAGCAATATGCAGTAAGATAAGAGGATATGGATATGTGAATGGATAGAAATCAAGCAGTGATCCTTATGGAAAATCATATGGAGGGTATTCTGTAAATGTAGAATTGAGCTCCATATGATCCACCAATTCCACTTTTAATTATCTATCCCCAGGACAGAAAAGCATTCAATCAGAAGAACATATGATACCATTATTCATGCAGCACTCAGTTTAATAGCTAAAATTTGGAATCAACCTAGATGTCCAGCAACAATATATGAATTAGGCATATGTGATGTATATACAATGGAATGCCATACAGCTGTAAGAATGTGAAAGCAAGCAATTAGTAGATGGAACTAGAAGATGGCTAAACACAGAATGATATTGTTGCAGGACACCTAAAAGCCTAAAAGCCTTTGCATCTGCCCTGGATTGCCTCCTGCAGATCACTTTGTAGAGAGGGAGTAGTTTAAATGTGGCAGTTTATCTGACCATGTATTCTGTACTGGCTGGTATAAATATTCTCTCATGCTACCACAATCATTGTGGGACTAGCTAGATCTTACCAACATATTTGCCTGCCCACATTGGATCTCTAAGTAATTAGACCAGAGAGAACTGCTGTTTGCCTCCAAGCAAGCAAGCATGGCTCCCCTAATAGCACAAAGGCAATTAAAATACAAAACTACCGTGAAGTAGACAAGACTCTTGTGAAGGTTTGGAGAAATATTTAACTGGCATTAGTATTAGTCTTTGGTACAAAGACATGCCATTTCAGAAACCCTCTTCTCTACCCTATAAAGGCATTTCCAGGCAGATCTTGGCTCAAGACATTAGGTGAGGTACTGGGAGAAATTACCTGAGGGCATTTGACCCTTCCTGCCAGGGGAAGTTACATTTAGCTTATAGCTCCTTCCAGCTCTGCTAGGAGGTTTTGAATTAGCTCTGGGTTCTAGTAAACAGCCAGAAGGCCTCCTGAAGTTGCTACATTTCTATAGAGCTGTTTACCTTTTTTCATTTCTAGATAGCCCGGCCCAAAGTGGGCCAGGCTGGGAAGTTTGGGCGGAGTTCTAGTTATAAAATAAGCTGCAAGAAGAAAGAAGCTCTCTTTTTGCTCTTTTTCCTTTTTGCCATTTCAGCTTCCCTTGGTGTTTCACTTCTCCATCCTCTCCACTCTCTGTTGGGCCTTAACACATGGTGGCAACCATCTTGGCCTACATGGCTGGGGCCTAGCTGGGAACCCAGAGTCTGGAGGTTTTCCCTACTCTTGGATTGTGTATCAGAACCTGTGATAGTAAAGCCCTTTTAAAACTGCATTGGAATCCTGAGTTTATCCATTCCCGCCGACTTCAGAGGTAGAAGGGAACTTGCTTCCCAGCATTGTCGGGGGACCCGGCAGTGTCCCGACATGATATCACTTATAACTGGTATTTAGAATAACGGGATGATGGAATGCAATGTTTCAAAGGAGGAGTGTTCCAGATCCACGTTGGATCCAGAGTATAGGGCAAAGGAGCAAAGAGTAGAGGGGATGAGAAGACACAAATGAGAAGAAACAAGGGGCAGGTCATGGGACTCAAGTACATAGGTGTGATAGAACCAAATATTCAAACCACAGAGTCAACATCACAGATGTCAAGGGACCCAACTTTAACAACCGAACTTAGCAAGTCAAACTGGAGGAGATGGGACGTGGGAGGCAATGTGGGAACATTCGTGGAGGGAGGTTGACCCTGATGTTGGGATTGGTGCTGCAATATTGTGTGTCTAAAAGACAACTATGAATAACTTTGTAAACCACAGTACTTTAATAAAATTTTAAAAACTAGAAAAGAAAGCAGGCAGTCTGTGACAAGGGTGAATCATAAAATCAAAAGAATATAAATAATGCATAAATTATGCACCTAATTTAGTTTAAAAGCACAAGTTAGCAAAGTCAGGCATCAAAAATGAAATGGTGTGTATGAGGAGCGACAGGGGAGTCCCCACCCTCTCCTCCACTTCATCCCAAGGAAATGCTTAAAGGAAGAAATGGACAGATCTCACCTCTCCTAGCAAATCAGGAAGATCAAATCCAAGCACAAATCTCTCTTAAAGAGCTTGGATAAGCACCATAGGGGGCTCAGTAAAACAGACAGGAAGTACCCCAAGGTGGCTTATTTAAGCAGCTAATTGTTAACTGGTAGGAGGTGGGTGGTGGCAGCGAATGGGAATGGGGCCACCTTCTGCATGAATGAATTCAGCACATGGAATTCGTGTTCATATTTACATTTATAACTTACAGAATTTCTGTATCATTGACCCCAAGCTGATAAACAAAATTACAAAAGTTCATTTTCATTTCACACACTTAGCCAATCTCATCAGTCTCCCCATTAGCTTTCATATTAAAATAAATAAAGAAAGAAGAAAGCATATGTTTATAGCTAGAAGTAAATACAACAATAATAAAAGGACATTTTTTAAAAAGGAAAATTGACCTTGGCACAGTTACTTACATTTTTCCACCTTTTTCATATGGACAGTTTCCAAGTTCTACCATTTCAAAGAAAACACCTCATCGCAAAACACATAATTGCATGTTGTTTCCATTCTTTAAATGTGGGAAATGAAGCCTTTTCACATTCACATCATCAGCTGTGCCCCAGGAAACCTTCCATTCTTTCCAAATTAGTTTTTGTATCATTAAACCAATCAGCATTAGGTGCTCACGATTATTTTCTGAAATAAACCCTGAATCATTACCTACATCATGTATGTAATAAAGTCAAATAATGACATCATTATATAGCACATGAGCACTGACCCTAAGTGACCAGGGCCTAAAAGAAATCAGGGCAGGCCTAATAAGAATCAGGCAGGATGCCTAATGAAAATCAAGCAGCGGGCCTAATAAGAAGCAATGTATTTTGCCTCGCCTTCAAATTCACTTTTGATTTGCTTTTCATGAGGATCCTTGTTTGAAGTGGGGCTCCCGCAGGCTGGAATTCTCAGAGCTAACTCTGAGATGAGTAATTCCCAGGTGGTTCTCTGCACCATTTGATCTGGGACAAGCACCACTCACTCAAGCAGTAAGTATTTGTTGGGTATTTACTAGAACCACCAACTTCAAGTTGGTTGTTTGGGTTGGGGCTTTTTTTCCGACAAAAAAAATGACTGAGGGGCCGGAGCAATAGCCCAGAAGGTAGGGCGTTTGCCTTGCACACGGCCAGCCCATGCTGGCCCAGGTTCGATCCCTGGCATCCCATATGGTCTCCCGAGCACCGCCAGGAGTAATTCCTGAGTGCAGAGCCAGGAGAACCCCTGAGCATTGCTGGGTGTGACCCAAAAAGAAAAAAAAAAATGATTGAGGGGGCCGGAGCGATAGCACAGTGGGTAGGGCATTTGCCTTGCACACAGCCAACCAGGGTTCAATCCATGACATCCAGTATGGTCCCCTGAGCACCGCTAGGAGTATTTCCTGAGCAAAGAGCCGAGAGTAACCCCTGAGTGTCTCTGGGTGTGACCCAAAAAGCAAAAAAAATAAAAATAAATAATTTTTTTAAATGGTTGAGTGCCTAGAACTAGCCAGGGTCAGTATTAGGCTCAAATCAAAAAGGTACACTGAAAACATCATAGATACCACTGAATTTATTACATACCAGACACAAATGCATATGGTTTGATCACTTGATCACTTGAATCCCGTTATTCATCGATTTGCTCGAGCGGGCGCCAGTAACATTTCCATTGGACCCTATCACGTGCCACGTTCTATAAGAACTTATTAGCATATGGTTTATTTACTAATTATTCAGTACACTGAGAAAAACATGAAAAATGTATGTTGTGTCCCATTTGTACTGCACTTTGTAAATAGGGTCCATCCAGAGGAAGGGATTTATCCATTACACTATTACAGAGGGTAAAAATCATAATAAATCAAACCATCTCCATAAGAAACGCACATTGTGTTCAATGTGAAAGTTTGAACTTTCTGATATTAGAAAGAGCATTTGGAGTATGGTAGGGAGCACAAACCTAAAGTTCTAAAATAAAGGAGAAGTAATAGCATGATAACAATCTAATAAGACAAACTAATAAAATGCCAGTTTGTTCAACTTCTTCCCAACATTCTCAGCCACCATCCTGATCCCAAATCCCTTCTATTTCTGTGCCCACCTAAAATGCACCCACAGAGATAAAAGAGCACTTAATGATTCTTCTGAACCTGTCCTTATCACGCCTGACTGAGGACCGCTCCCCACTCCTCACAAAAAGTTATTCTCATAACTTATAGACGGGATAAAGGCAGGGCTTACAAAGATGCCATTATTTTTGCTGCCATGGAAGGATAAGCAACTGGCCTGCAGAGAGGATAGCGTCAAAGAGGACCAAGATCGAGCACATGTAGAATGCCAAACAGAGCTTTTCAGAATAGGTATAACTTGAGAATTCATAGGCTTTGACAATGAACAAATGATTATTTTAAAGATAGAAACTTCCTATATGCTTTTTGTTTGTTTTCATTTTGGGGGCTCGGTTCATGCCTGGGTGTGCTCAGGGCTTACTCCAAGCCTCTGTGTTCAGGGATCACCCATAGTGGACTCAGGGGACCAATACTGGATGAACTATTACAGCTTAAAAACATCAATCCGACTCTCAACTCCCTGCTAGAAAATCAACATTCATGAGCCTCCAGAGGAAATTAGATGTTTACAGATATTGAAGTCTAATTCCCTACTTATATCAAGGAAGTATAAATTGATGTAATTTGCTTATTCACCTAATTTTTATAGGAAACTAATCTTCCAATCCCAAGACTATCAGCCTCTTGAAAGCAAGGACCCAATCTCTAATATTTCATTTTCCATAGACTACAGGGCACATAAAGTAAAGGTCGGTTTTTTTTTCATCTCAGATAATAAATGCAACTACCTGAAGATTAGCCTGGTAAGAAATTGTGTCTATAGCCTTGATGTTTATAATCAAAAAGGGGTTGAGTTGCAGGAAACAATGTTTTATCAGTCAACCATTAAAAATATTCCACATAGTATTAGGTCTATGTGAAGCCAAAACTAACCAACATGAAATACTTCATATCCTTGGGCAACACATCCCGTAAATTATGAAAAGAAAATGGTATTTTATGAGAGTTGGGCAACCCTCATTTTCTAGGCAGCACATTTCATTCATATTGCCATTATTAATAGGTCACTTACAGGATTAATGACTGGGGACATGCAAGAAGTTACCCATACATGGACAATCACCATAGCAAAAAAGTAGTATATCTCAGTTCTTTCCAGAGCAGTAACTTTATCAAAACTATCCCGGGTGTCCTTTGAACTCTGCTCAAACATTTTCTGATTGGATGTAAGGTTGTGTTCACTAGATCTCTTGTCAGATTTTCTTTTAACTTGAAGTATGTTAAACTCTTTTCCATTAATAAATTTCTCCTATGAAAGTCAGTGTTTATTCCATGAACAATAGTATATAAAGGTGACTGGTAGTGCTTTTGTGCCTTGCAAATCAGCTCCTCTCTTGCAGGAGCAAACATTTTCAATGTTTTTTAAATTGAAAGTTGAAGAATACACAGGATGGGATGTCACTCTATCGGAGCAAGGCCAGATAATTAAGGATTAAAATCAAAACCATTACCTCTCATGCAACATAGAGCTCAAAGCATGGATGGCTTCCATCTCCTTAGAGAAATACAGATACAATGTACCAGACAAGGCATTCTGTGGTTTTCATTATAAAGTTAATATTTATCTTATAGTATTGAGTTTATCTTACCAACATATCTCATTCAGAAAAAAGAATTTCTTGATTTACCACATTAAAGTAAATATTGCTATGAGATTCGTGTTAAATTTTTAATAAAAGCTGCCCTATCTATGTTGGATCAAAAAGAGCTGCTTTGGCTGAGATACAAACAAAGCCAAGTAAAAATACGTAATTCCAAATATTGAGCATCACTGCACATGGCTACTACCTTGCCCATGACAATTGCAGTTTTATGTGGCTGCGCATTTCAAAGCTTCAACTAAGTTTATTAGAAGTCATAATCACAGAGCTAAAATGGGCAATTACCTGTAATGCTGACCCACAAAATACTGCTCTGCAGAACTGCATACTCCCTGCGCCTGAACCATGCTTACAAACAGGTGCAAAAGGGATATTTAATTCAGTTAGATTTGCAAACGTCATCCTTTGCCTTATGTGGGCATATATCTTAGCATGGAAGATTTATGAGCGAGATGTGTCTTCTTTGAACAGGATAGCATTAGATGTAAAACCCACTTTGTTTCCATTCATCCCATGTTCCTTAAGTTAGCAATAAAAATCCTATTACTGAAGAGCAAAAACAACCTGATATAGTGATCCTGATTTTCTCCCTCCCATAAAGGAGAATGAGAAGTCAGCAAGCCCAGGAAGAACAATTTGCCACATTTTTATGACATGATTCTCCTGCAGCCTGCACTTAACTCTCACAGAATCCCTTTAACATTCGGGAATGAGGAGAGAAATCAGGATAAATAAACAGAGAACTGAGCACTCATCAACCCTTCAGGTTCAGAGGGAAAGAATAAAGTTCAATTCTGGAAACACAGTAAACAAATTAAATGACAGCATTCAGGACCATTTACCACCTTTCTCTCTGGTGTAGCTCCCTAAAAAGAAAAGCATCGTGGCTTGGGGCCAGAGCGATAGCAGAGTGGGGAGGGCACGTGTCTTGCAGCCTCTCTGGGTTCGATCCCTGGCACCCCAAATGGCACGCCAACCAGGAATAACCCCAAAGAGCACAGCCATGAGGAAGCACTGAGTACTGCGGGTGTGCCCCTCCCACCAAAATTTTTTAAATACCTTAAAAAAGCAGTTTAAGCAGTTTACCAGTGTTTAAAGTGCGCAGTTCACCAGTAACTGCACGAACTGAGAGCCTACCTACTACCAAGAGTATCCCACCCACACAGCAGAGCCTGGGAAGCTACCCGTGTTGTATTTGATATGCCAAAACAGTAACAATTATAGACCTCATTCCCATGACCTGAGCGAATGGTTTGAGGGTCTTCGTATTCCTGGAGCGAACAGGTGCCCTTGGGCTACACTAGCACACGACAGGGAGGTATGGAGATGTTACTGGTGCCTGCTTGAGCAAATCGATGAACAACAGGAAGACAAGTGACAAGTAACCAGTGATCTTAAAAAGCACCATGGTGGGGCCTGAGCGATAGCCCAGCGGGTAGGGCATTTGCCTTGCACGCGGCCAGCCCATGCCGGCCTGGGTTCCCATATGGTCCCTGAGCACCGGCAGGAGTAATTCCTGAGTGCAGAGCCAGGAGAAACCCCTGAGCATTGCCGGGTGTGACCAAAACAAAAAAAAAAAAAAAAAAAAACACCATGGCTTTGGACCACAGAATCTTCAATCTGTCTTTGAATCCCAACTCTGCTGCTTACGAGCTTTGTGACTCCAGGGAATGCACATATCCTCCTTCTGCCTGGTTTTCCTCATCTATGAGATGGAGATAATTATCCTTTATTGCCTATCTATTACCCTTCCTAACATCTAGGGTTGATATGAAAAATAAAGGTGCTAATATTTGCTTAGCTTTTGCAGGGTCAGGCTATGTTACATAGTATATACCACTATACCACTAGATAACTATTTGTACATAAAGTAAAATGTTGGTTCTACTGACTTGATTTGTATGATCAAATAACCTTCCTCTTTCTCCAACTCCATGTTTTTCTCCTCTCCCTCTGTCCAACTCTTATGCCCTTAAATCATAATTGGAGGGCCAGAGCGATAGCCCAGCGGGTAGGGCATTTGCCTTGCATTCGGCGGCCCATGGCAGCCCCCGGTTCAATCCCGGCATTCCATATGGCCCCCGAGCACCACCAGGAGTAATTCCTGATTGCAAAGCCAGGAGAAACCCCTGAGCATTGCCGGGTGTGACCCCCCCCAAAAAAAAAAGCAAAAAAAAATCATAATTGGAGCTATGTTTTCTTGTAGTAAAAAAAATGTAATAAACATTTAATAAGCACACCATATGTGCTAAGTTAGGGATCTCATTTAGGTCCCTCCCCATAAAAAAAAACCCAATGATCACACCCAGCCAATGTTCGATCCCTGGCAACTCGAATTACAAATAGGGTCGCTTGAGCACTACCAGCAGTGATCCCTGAGGCAGAGCCAAGAGTAAGTTCTGAGCATAACTGGTGTGGCCCAAAACAAAACAGTGAAATAAATACTTTTGTGTTCATTTAACAGATGAAACTATGAAGGCATTGAAATGCTAAATAATTAGGGGTTAAGGAGATGGCTTTAAAGGGTTAGAACACAAACCTTGCATTCAAAGGCCCTGGATGTGATCCCTGCCTCTCCCTGAGTCTCCAGAGCGCTGCAACCCAGAATACAGAACAGTCAGACCTTCACTACTGAGCCAAGAATTGCCAATAGTGGCCCCCAGGGAAGGAACCACCCCATAAGAAAAGAAATGATAAATAAATTGCTCAAGATAAATAGTTCAAATGGAACAGAATCAAGATTAGAACCCAGGGGATAGAGAGATAGTACAGTGGGTAAGGCACTTGCCTTGGACACCACTGACTTGGATTTAATCCCCATGACACATTTGGTCCCCTGAGTCAAAAGACTAATTCTGAGCACAGAGTCAGGAGTAAACAGATGTGGCCCCTAAACAAAACAAAATATTAAAACTCAGCTAGTATTAATTAACATTTGTCTCATGGGGGGGTGGGGAGAGAAATGCCCAAGTACAAAAAATTTCCTAACTAACCACTTATAAAACTATTTATCATAGGTTTTATTCCAAACCTCTCCTAATCCAGTCAGGCTTTTGCTGACTGTATCAGTACCATGAAAATCCAAGAGAATGTAGGGTTGTTTAAAGCACTGAGAGTGGGAGAAAGAAGAATTTCCTCCACAATATGCATACAGTGAAAGCTCCCGGACACAGGGGTTTTGTTGAGTGCTTCAGATAAGAGATAGTACCACAGGTGGGTACTTTCCTTGAAAGCAGCAGACCTGGTTTCCATCCCTGGCACCACAAATGGCTCCCCATGTCCTGAGCAAGACGTCAAAAAGTAATCCCTGAGAACTGCTGGTTGTGGCCCAAAATAAGAGAAATCCCAATTTGAAAATGCTTTGAAGTATTAAAAAAGTGTATCAAAAAACTATATTTTCATTCACTACACACACACAACCAAGAGTTGGGTTTTTGTTTTTATATTTTAGGGCCATACCCAAGGTTTCTCAGGTCTTTTTCCTGGTGATACATCACAGATTTTAAGTTGATTATTAAAATACAGCATAAATAGTTTATCTGAGAAAACAAGTTTCCTCCTCAAAACTAACGTGTAACCCTATATTTCAGATATGTATGCCATTGGAAACAAAATAAAATTACGAATTGTCAAGAGACCAAGAATTCATAAACTCAAAGAATTATCTCAACACTATTATATGCAAAGCCAATAAATAACCTAGAGTAAAACCAGTTGACAATTGAAGGCAAAAAGTATAAACAACTATGATGACACAAATAACTATTTCCAAAGAGATGAATTCAAATGTCAAAAAGTTAAGAGCTGACCTTGCAAAATTTGGCAGTCTTTGAATAATTTTATGAAAAAAAAATAGTATGAGGATGTTTAGGATTTTTGTTTATTCTTGTATTATTCAAAGTAGCTAAGCTAGGAACCTCCTCCAAAATGGAAAATGACATAAATTAGCAGAACAAAAGTATGATTTTGCCCAAAGGACAGAAAAAAATTTATTACGTTTGTGGTTTATTTGTTTTTTTTGGGGGTCCTAGTTAAAAATAAAACTCTAAATTAGATTAAATGAGATCAATTGAGTATACTTTCATAATTCTTAAATTTATTCTTCAAAATAAAGCTCACTGAAACCATTTTTCCTAATCACATTTTGGAAAGCATTTTAATGTGAGTTCACTTTGAGAAGACTTTTTCTCCAGTGCCAATTATCCTCAAATAATGAGGTAAGGAGGATGTCCTCTCTCACTTTTCTTTAGCAAAGAGTTTCCAAAAAGGCAAACCTACCTAAGTCATAAAAGATTATAATAAGAGTAATTCTGCTATCTGGTGGCAAAACATATAAATAACAAGACCAAGTGGTGAAACCATAAGTACCAAGGAATGGGTCTAAATTTTTACTACTTTTCAGTAAAATCAAACAACCATTTCCAAACTGAATTAAAAGCATACCACTTGAGGGGCCGGAGTAATAGCACAGCGGGTAGGGCATTTGCCTTGCACGAGGCTGACCTGGGTTCTATCCATGACATCCCAAATGGTCCCCCAAGCATCGGCAGGAATAATTCTTGAGTGCAGAGCCAGTAGTAACCCCTGAGCTTTGTTGGTGTGTGACCCCCCCAAAAAAAAAAAGCAAAAAAAAAAACACTTGAAGTTTTATTAGTGATTTTTTCAAAACACTTTGAAAAAATCACTAATATTGAGGGTAAACAAAAGAATCAGGAAATCAGATATCAATAAATACTGTATCCTAGGTATATTGAGAGACCTTCATGCTATTTAAGAGAAATTTTGCTCACTAACATTTCTTTTCACCAATAGAAAGCAAAGTAATGGCTTTGTCCCAGAGATGGACTGGTTAATTTGCATAAATGCCTCATCTAACTTATAATTACACAAAATAAACTTAGAATAAGAAGAAATCTTGCATCATCTAGGTGGTCCGCACAACAGCACAACAGGAAGGGTGTTTCCTCGCACATGACTAACCCAGGTTCTGTCCCAGCATCCCATATGTTCCTCTGAGCACTTCCAGGAATAACTCTGAGCACAGACCAGGAGTAACCTCTAAGCATCTTCAGTTGCCAGATGTGGCCTCAGTGCACCCCCCCCTTTCCCCAAATATCACCCAGCCAACACTTCTTTTTAAATTTTTTCACATGGTCGGGAGTGATGGACTTCACACCTAGTGATGCTCAGGGCTTTCTTCTGATTCTGTGCTCAGGAATCACTCCTGGTGGGGCTCAGAGAACCATATGGGGTTCCAGGGATCAAACCCAGGTTGACTTCATCCAAAACAAGCAGACTTCCTGCTGTGCTTTCGCTCTAGCAGTGAGATTTTCATTTTCATATATGAATTAAAGTCTTCTTTTATAGAAGTTTTCTATTTTTATAGAAGATTGTGTCTAGGAGATTGATCAACTTGTATAAGATCAAATAACTGGTTACTCATATGAGTGTCTAGAATCCAAGTATTATATGCAAAAGCCAATAAATACAGGCCAACACTCTCCAGGCCAACACTCACCTGGAGGTGAGTGTATAAAGAACCTATGGACAGACAGACACACAATGGAATACCACTCAGCTATAAGAAAAGCTGAAATCTTGACTTTTCTCAAGGGATATTGGTAGTGGGAAATGTGCACTGGTAGGGGATGGGTGCTGGAACACTGTCTCTGTATCACTGTCTTCCCGTTCATCGATTTGCTCGAGCGGGCACCAGTAACATCTCCATATGACCTGTCTCATGCAAGTAGAGACCAAGGGCACCTGCTTGCTCCAGGAACATAAAGAGCCTCAACCATTCCCTCAGGTCATGGGAATGAGGTCTATAATTGTTACTGGTATCTGGCATATCAAATACGACACAGGTAGCTTGCCAGGCTCTGCCATGCGATAGCATACTATTGTAGTCATCTCAAAATTCAGCATTTATTGATGAACCGCATGGCCGCGCAAGTTGGGCTGTGATAGGCTGGTCTGCTGGGTGGAGTTCTGTCGAGGGAGAAGTCCAGATGTGGAAAACGGAGGCCCTCATGGAGTAGGGGGTTGTCTGGCTTGTTGTGAGGCTCTGCAGGGCTGGAACACTATATGACTGAAACTTAATCATGAACAGTTTTGTAATTGTATTTTTCATGGTGGTATAATAAAATTTGTTTAAATAAATCTTGCCTTTTCTTATTAGTTGGATAGAAGTAGAGAGTGATATTTTAAGTGAAATAAATCAAAGGAAGAATAAATACTAGATGATCTCACTCAATGTGTGGAATAGGAAAAAAACAAAGAAAGGGACTGGGCAGTGGCTAATACAAACAAACCTTTGCACATGGAGAGGATCATGCTGAGTGAAATTAGTCAGAAGGAAAAGGACAGATATAGAATGACTGCATTTATTGGCGGGATATGAAAAAAATAGCATGATGCCAATATCCAAGGCCAGGCAAAACATGGATCAGGAGGTCTTGTCAGTGGGTGGAACCTACTACAAATGTGTGGGAGTCAGAGGTTAGGTAAGAGAGAGAAAGGAACAATGTATTAATAATTATTGTAAATGATAATACTAGCACAGAACTGAGCATTATAAGTAGGCAAAAGGATATATATGATAACCCCTAAATGTATGTATTGCAAGCCACAATTGTAAAAAGAAGGGAGAGAGAGAAAGAGAGAGAGAGAGAGAGTGAGAAAGAGAAGGGGTAAAGTGCCTGCCATAGCCGCAGGCTGGGGGAAGGGGGAATCAGGGGACATTGGTGGTATAAAATGGTGGAGGGATGGGTGCTGGAACACTGTATGACTGAAACCCAAACATGAACATCTTTGTAATTGTATATCTCACGGTGGTATAATAATTTTTTTTAAATCTTGCACTGTGACAACAGTATTGAAGTGGGTGGGTATGGGAGAGGGTGACAGGGATTAGAGAGAGAGAGGGAAGGGTCATAATAGAAGTGACACAAGGACAGTTGTGTTGGGTTTGGGGCACTTTTGGTGGTGGTAGAGGGGTGTGCCCAAAGCATATAAATCCTGCTATTGTAAACCATGTTGCCTCAATAATGCAAAAGAAAAAAGAAGAAATCAAAAACATGTTATTTTAATAACAAAAAATATAATCTAAGTCTCTCATTTGAGAGGCTGGAATTCACTGGAATTCTTGCCTTCACCTTTATTATGAAGTGGCAGATAAAAAACTAAAGCTTATATCAGCCAAAGCCTATTTCACTCCATATTCTTTCCTCACGGAGCCTCTAGCTCCTATTTGAAAAAAGGGATGTGGAACACATCAATTTTTGATGCTTGTAACATCATTTGTTGACTCTACAATATAGACATATGGGCCCAAGTCAACTGATGAGATGAGACATTTATATGCTATCGTCTAATGGGTCAGAGCTCAGGATTCTCCAGGCCTGAGAGCAGACATTCCTCTCTCCTCCTCCAATATAGTGAAATGCCAGCTCACTTAATGAAAACGTTTTCTTATCTAAATTTTGAAGTACTAGCACAAATTCTTACAGTAATTGATTCAATTTGCTAGTGTGAGCTCATTCCTACCTTATTCAGAATGTTGACTTCTGCTTTGCTTTGCTTTATTCCCCACATTTAGTGTTTCTATCAATGCAGCAATGCAGGAGTGGGGGGGGGAGAATCTACACCAGAGCACAGAGAGCAGAATAAGAGATACATATTATTTGCCTTCTCTTCCTTTTCCTTTTCTTATTTTTTCACCTGTGGGTCTATCTCAGCTTCATCTGTTATACACATGCCTCTAACTGCTATTGGTTCTTGCTTTTCCTATGTTTCTTGATGCCTTCCAACACTCCAGCTCCATAGCTGCTCCCTCTCCCCTTCACCTTCTCTCCCATCTTAACTGCCCTGACTGTTAATGTGCCTGGCAATTTGACTGCCCAGTCTCTCAGTTTTAGAATAGTAAGCAATCTCAGTAACAAGGCATTTAGACTTCAGTGAGTCCCTAAAACAGAAGAGAAAAAAAATACAAAAAGTCAAGACCTAACAATATGGACATTCCTCCAAAGACTAGAAATTGAACTCCCATTTGACCCAGCCATACTATTCCTGGGAATATACCCTGGGAAGCCAAAAACACGGCGGAAACACCATCCCTACTTTTATGTTCATAGCAGCATTATTCACAATAGCCAGAATCTGGAGAAAACCAGAGTGCCCAAAAATCGATGGCTGTATAAAGAAGCTTTGGTATATCTACACAATGGAATACTATGCAGCTGTTAGGAAAAATGAAGTTATAAAATATGCCTATAAATGGATGGACATGGAGAAGATCATGTTGAGTGAAATTAGCCAGAAGGAGAGAGACAGATACAGAATGACTGCATTTATTTGCATGACATAAATATATATGTACATATTATGATACCAATATCCAAGGTCAAGTGAAACATGTATCAGGAGGTCTTGTCAAAGGTGGAAATTATCACAAACGTGTGGGGAGTCAGAGGCTAGGTAAGACAGAAAATGGAACAGTGTGCTAACAATTGTCGAAAGTACTAATACCAACCTAGAACTGAGCATTAAATACAGGCAAAAAGATACACATGACAACCCTTTAATGTACATTCTGTAATCCATAGTCTGGAGGGAAGGAAAAGAGAGAGAGAGAGAAAGGGAAAGAAATAAAGAACCTGCCATGGAGGAGGGCTGGGGGAGGGAGGAGGGATCCGGGGACGTTGGTGGTGGGAGATGGGCACTGGTGGAGGGATGGATGCTGGAACACTGTATGACCAAAACCCAAATATGAACTTTTTAATTGTATTATCTTTGTAATTGTATATCTCACGGTGGTATAATAAAACACTTTTAAAAAAAGAAAAGGAAAAGAGAAGAAAAAAAAAGGGAAAAAAATGTCAAGACCTCAGGTATGAAAAAGTTAAAATACAGCTCTTTTCACTATCTATCACTATCTTCCCATTAATCATCTATTTGCTAGAGCGGGCACCAGTAATATCTGTAATACCAGATGTCCAGTAATACCATATGTCCTGTCTCATGCTAGTAGAACCCAAAGGCATCTGCTTGCTCCAGGAACATAAAGAGCCTCAAACCATTATATTAGGTCACGGGAATGACCTAATATAAATGTTACTGGTATTTGGCATATCAAATACTACGAGCAGCTTGCCAGGCTTGCCGTGCGGGTGGCATACTGTTATAGTCACCTCTAAATAAAGCATTTATTGATGAACCGCGTGGCCGCTAGCGGCCACGCGACCCAGGCTGTGATAGTCTGGTCTGCTGGGTGGAGTTGTGACGAGAGGGAAGTCCAGATGTGGAAAATGGCGGGCCCATGGAGTAGGGGGAGGGTGGTCTGGCTTGTTGTGAGGCTCTGCTGGGGTGGCAGGCCAGGGCTAGAACCCGCCATGCCTCCCGGGCACCTCATGAGCAGCTGGGCACAGGGAGAGCAAGTAGCAGCTCTGCCCCATGTCTGAGAGTCTCTGGTTCAGCATACCTGGGCCGGATTGAAAAGAAACTGCTGCAGGATGGCTGTCGATGATCCAGGCTGTGATAGTCTGGTCTGCTGGGTGGAGTTGTGACGAGAGGGAAGTCCGGATGTGGAAAATGGCGGGTTTCATGGAGTAGGGGAGGGATATCTGGCTTGTTGTGAGGCTCTGCTGGGGTGGCAGGCCATGGCTAGAACCCACCATGCCTCCCGGGCACTTCATGAGCAGCTGGGCACAGGGAGAGCAAGTAGCAACTCTGCCCCATGTCTTTTTAATTAAAAGTTCTTTTAATTAAACATATAATATTTTTCCATTAAGCAACTTTGTTTTAGTCCAATGTTTTAAGCTCTCCAAGTAAGGTTCTTGTTTGTTGTCTCATGGCATAACTATTCTTCCCTGTTTAAGTTCACCAAAAATTTCTTAAGCAGGCCCTTAAGATTTCCAAATAGTGCTCCTTGAGAATACAAAGAGCCTTGCATATATCTGAGTCTTTCCTTGATCAAATCAAATGCTCAATCCAAATGCCGCTATCATCATTCAGTCTGTATTTAATGTCAGAGATATGTCTTCTTTCAACACCTACCATGTACCAGGGACTTTTCTAGCTACTAATAATCTAGCAGTTACTTGCACAGTGTATGGGAAGAAGTCAGGGCACTTCATTTATGAAGTTTATATTCTAGAGAAATCTACAAAATGAATAATAAAATAAGATATTAGATGATAGTAAGTGTTAAGAATAGAAATTACGCTGGGTGAAAACACAAAATGTTAAGAACAATTAGAATTTTATGAAGAGACCAGCAAGAAGATCTGTTAGGCTGTAAAAAGTGATATGAAGAGAAAATGCTTTACCAATAAAGACCACCTCAATAATCAAGAAAATTCTCAAGTGAAAATTTTGAACTAAAATATAAAGAACTAAAAAAGGAGGAACACCCTGGAGGGATGCTACCTCAAGACCAGATTAACCGAGCAAAACGAAGTTCGAGCCCAGGTAGGCAGCTTCCAGAAGCGGGAATCACCGGGAATTCGTCCAGATGGAGCCGGGCCAGCCCTTTCCCCCCTCCATTTGGTCCGAGTCTGGCGGCCCTGCCCAGGAGCTGCCCTGGGGCGACCAGCCATAACATGCAGAGCCTCACACGTGGCTGGAGAAGCTGGAACTTGGCTCTCCCCAGGCTCAGCTGACCATGAGGCTCCCAGGAGGACAGATGGGCTTTGGGAGTGGGCCCATCACCTCTAGGGGGTCCCGGAAGCAGCCGGATGAGACTCGCCCACCACACTAGCTGCCACCTTCACTGTCCATTCTCTGACCATGAGGCCCCTAAGTCGCGTGGTCCATCAAACTAGTGGAAACAGTTATGTCCTTTAATGTACTGCATTCTATGATGTGTAGGAAAGTTAGGTGGGAGGGATAGAGAGGAGATAAAAGACATACAGAACCCACCAAGTAGTTGAGGTGTGGGAGGGGGAAGGGAGGTGGCGACATTGGTGATGGGAGATGGGTTCAGGTGGAGGGGTGGGTGTTGGAACACTGTAGAACCATAACTCTACATGAGCATCTTGCAACTGTATATCTAAAAGTGGTGTAATAAAATTTGAAAAAATATGAACCAAAAAAAAATAAACAAAAAATATTTGAAATATATGTGAATATTATGAAGTAAAATGATGAATAACATCAAAAAACAAAGTGTGAAGACAAAGGGGGGCCCTTTTTGAGTCACTTTGGCTCAAGGGGTCCTCAACGTTCCTTAAGTGCTGAGCTAATAAACTTTCCTTTATCTACAAAAAAAAAAGGAGGAACAAATGAAACCAAAAGTCAAAAAAAACAAAATAACAAAAATTAAGGAAGAAATAAAGACTGCAAGAAAATGATGCAAAAGATCAATAAACCAAAGCTGATAGAATCAATAAAATTGATAAATCTCTGCTTGTTCATGAGGAAAGCAGAGACATATTCAGTAGTTGTTTCTACTTATTTCATGAAGAAAACAGAGACAGATTCAGAAGTGAAAGAAGCAAACTTACAATAGGTACTTCAGATTGGCAAAGGATCATTAATATCTACTATAAGTTTCTATATGCAGACACATTGGACAACTTAAAAGAAATGAACACCTTTTGCAATCATACTACCTTCTAAGACTGAACTAGGAAGAAATTGAAGGCTGAACAGATCTTGTTTTCTGTGCTTTTGATAGCAAAAGCACAGAAATCAAAACAAAGCCTATTTTCTGATGACTGCAATCATTGAATTCTATATTTTAGAAAAGATCTGCTATTCATCCTGCTTCTAAAGTGTTGAAGAGTGGGCCGGAGCGATAGCCCAGCGGGTAGGGCGTTTGCCTTGCCGCGGCCGGCTCATGCCGGCCCGGGTTCAATCCCCAGCATCCCATATGGTCCCCGAGCACCGCCAGGAGTAATTCCTGAGTGCAGAGCCAGGAGTAACCCCTGAGCATTGCCGTGTGTGACCCAAAAAGCAAAAAAAAATAATAATAATAATAAAGTGTTGAAGAGGGACAGCACAGCAGTTACAATGATTGTTTTGCATATAACTGATCCCTGTTCAATCCTTGGTATGGTGTATGGTCCCCAGAGAACAACTAGAAGTGGCCCCTGAGCACATAGTCTCTAAAGCACCACAGGATATGGCCTCAAACCAAAAAAAACTGATAATGTAATGAAATAAAATTGAAGAAGGTAGAATATTCCCCAACATAACTATATAAGAAACATTATACTGACCCCCCAAACAATAAGCACAGACAAAAAAAGAAAACTACAGAACAGATTACCTGGAAATACACATTTAAAAGCCTTAAAGATTCTAGAAAAGAAATTAGGGAGTAATATAAAGTCACAGGATACAAAATCAATATAGATAAACCTGGTGCATTTCAATATACAAATAAACTAAAGGAGAGGGAAATTAAGAAATCAAACCTGATTTTGCAGGAAAGAAAATAAAAATACCTGGTAATAAACAGAAGAGAGAAAACCTATAAACTAAATCTATAATATATTGCCTTTATATTAAAGAATTGGAACTCTAGCGCAACGGCTGAGTATACAATTTGCATGTGAGGGATCCAGGTTCAAAGCTCAGCATCACACAGTTGCCCAAGCACTTCCAGGAGTGACCCAGGAACACGAACCAGCAGTAGTTCTCAAACACCACAGAGTATTGTTAAGAAAAAAAGGGAAAATCACATTTAAGTGAATATATACCCCCTGCTTATGGATTAGAAGAATAAATATTGTTAAAATGTCTATTTTACCTTGGTACTGGAAAGATAGTACAGCAGTAGGGCATTTCCATTGCATGCAGCCAACCCAAGTTGAATCCCCCAAGCCTGCCAGGAGTAATTTCTAAGTGCAGAATGGCAGAAGTAATAGTTAAGCATCACTAGTTGTGGACAAATAAATAAGTAAATAAATGAAACAGAACAAAAAAATGTGTATCTTACCTAAAGACATGCATAGACGGCTACAACACAATTCCATCAAAATAACTATGATATTTTTAAGGAAATAGAACAAATTCTTAAAAACATTTATGATACTGCAAAGACCCTGAATTGCCAAAGCAATCCTTAAAGATGAGAGAAGGAAGAGGGGGATAAGGAGGAATAGAAGGAAGAGGAGGAAGAGGAAGAGGAGGCGGAGAAGTAAAAGGAGAAGGAGGAGGAGGAGAAGGAGGAGAAGGAGGAGAAGGAGAAGGAGGAGAAGGAGGAGAAGGAGAAGAAGAAGAGGAAGAACACAGTTGCAATAAAACCATTATGGTACTGAGAGAAAAACATTCATACAGATTAATGAAATAGTGAGGTATGGAGCTACACCTTTGACATTCTGTGGTATTGTAAATCAATGAAAAATCAAAATATTATATAAATTAATGAAAATTTAAGATTTTCAATAGGGTGATACATAAGTCTCACATGAATATCCTGAAAAAAAAGTTCTGTTTTGTTAAAACTTAGTCCTATGAACATGTAATAATTAAAAATATCTGTTTTTTCATGAACAATGTTGTAATTGTATATCTCACGATGGTATAATAAAATACTAATAAAAAATCTGTTTTTAGATTACATAGAATAAAGACACCTTACATTCTGGAATTTCTAGGAGCTCACATTAACCTTATGGAGTTGTTTTCTTGAATGTTCTGTCTGCCTCCGAGAACCAGTAATTTCAAAGATACCAGTAGAAAACAACAAATCCTGACACAATAAAAAAAAAGCAATGCCACATCTGCTGAACTCTTTGTTTTTCAACATAGAAAAATACCTTGGAAGTAACTTAGAAAACTATTTTTCCCTTCTCCCCTTCTTATCTATCTACTGAAAGAAAAATAAAGTGTTTGTTATTATTTTAGCTGGTTTCACAAGGTCCCAAGAAACTCAGAAACAAACTATGAAATAGCCACATGGTTAGAAGATAAAATTGTGGGGAAGAACCAAGATGACTCTTTAAGACGCCTCTCACAGAGAACCGTGTGCCCCTTCTGTCCTGACTGAAGTAATAAAAACCTGATTTAGTTATCTAAAGCACCTCGAGTCAGATAAAAAATCTGCATCATCCAGCAGATGTCTTTTTAATGCCACTATGCACCTGGTTCGCACAGGAACAAGGAGTCTAAGTAATTTGGTCAGGGTCACTTGTCAAAAGTTCCTGGTTTCATCTATTGTAAAACTGAAGAACTCTATGGTTTCCTCTTTTAATTGCATTGCCCCAAACCCACTGTCTCCTTAATTTCTTTGTCCTGTTCTGCAGAAGGCACTCAACATCTTAAACTGCTTTTGGTCAGTTTAGCTCTTCCAAAGTTTGCACTTTCTCAAATTGTTCCTTGTCCAATATAATTTGTTAGGGAACTGGGGAAATGGGACACTGTTATCAGAAGAAAACGGGGTGAAGTGTTATGGAGATACTGGTTCAAACAAAACAGATGCAAAAACAGGAGCCAGGGTGACAGAACAGTGAGTGGGTAAGGAGTTTGCCTTGAATGCGGCTAACTGGGGTTTAATCGCCAGCATCTCATATAGTCCCCTGAGGACCATCAGGAGTAATTTGTGAGTGCAGAGCCAGAAGGAACCCCTGAGTCAAAAAAAATTCAAAAAGAGAAATATAGACATAGTATCTTAAAAAGTGTTTTGAATCATACTTCCCAGGGTAATACACAAAATCTGATAACTTGTTTAACTTTGGAGAGGACATTTGATAATGAGTTTAAAAATGAATTAAAACATAACAACCTTTTCTGAATATTCTCTATAAAGCACCATATGCTGCTGATTAAGCTTCAATGTTTATATTCGTTGTATGACAAAAGCTCTCATTTTTTCCTGTTTAACAGTTTTCCAGAATGATTGCCTCTGGCACTTAATTATCTCACTACTCCAAATTTCAACCTGCTTTCCAGAATCCCCTTCTTTCATTCCCTGAATTATATTTTCCTGGATTTTAGAACTAGTACTGGATTCAAATTCAGTTTCTTCTCATTATTCACGGAGGGTTTTGTGAATGGAGCTCAGTATTTACCCCTCTGAAATTCATCTTTTGCTCAGTGGCAACAAATAGTACAAAAACTTCTCATATGATTAATCTGAGAATGAAATAAATAATAAATATGTGCTGACCCTATCAGTTGTTAGATCAACAGTTTTGTTTATTCCTCATCAAAATTTTCTCTTGTTAGCCTAAAATA
Organism: Cryptotis parvus; assembly: GCA_021461705.1. Taxonomy (NCBI): domain Eukaryota; kingdom Metazoa; phylum Chordata; class Mammalia; order Eulipotyphla; family Soricidae; genus Cryptotis; species Cryptotis parvus. Next base: position 60,166 of record JAJIBD010004106.1, read on the forward strand.
ATATTTCTTATTTGAAAATCTTATAAGGAAAAACTGTCAAAAATCTAAAAAAAATACACCACAGAGACTGGCATACATCCAAAAGAACAAGAGCAACCAGTGCCGGCACCAATGCAGGGGAGAAAGGAACTCTCCTTCTCTGTTGGTGGGAATGCCAACTGGTCTGGCCTTTTGGGAAAACAACATGGACATTCCTCTAAAAACTAAAAATTGGGCTCCAATTTACCCCAGCAATACCACTTCTGGGAATATACCCTGGGGGCTAAAAACACACAACAGAAACGCCATCTGCACTTCCATGTTCATTGCAGCACGTTTCACAATAGCCAGACTATGGAAACAACCTGAGTGCCTGAGAACAGACAACTGGATAAAGAAACTATGGTACATCTACAAAATGGAATAATATGCAGCTGTTAGGAAGAATGAAGTCATGAAAGTTGCTTACACATGGATAAACAAGGAGAGTATAATGCTGAGTAATTGAATCAGGAGGGGGACAGATAAAGAAGGACTGCATTCAGCCAGGGAAAACAGGGGCAGGAGTATTGGTCAATGGTTGGAAGTTTACCACAAGATTGTCGGACATGGGGGCGGCAAAGGGCAGTTAATATAGAGAAGGGAGCAGTATGACAAGGAAAGTTGGGAATCATCATTTTTCACAGGAACTGTGTATTGAAAGTAGGCAAAGGGACATACCTGATAACCTCTCTGTATCTGTATTGCACACTGTAAGGCCAAAAAGGAGAGAGAGAGAGAGAGAGAGAGAGAGAGAGAGAGAAGGAAAGTGCCTGCACAATGGAAGGTGGAGAGAGGTTGGGAGGGAAACTGGGGACACTGGTGGGGGGAAATGTGCACTGGTGAAGGACAGATGATGGAATGTTGTATGATTGAAACCCAATGATGAACAACTTCGTAACATGTATCTCACTGTGAGTCAATATAATAAATAAATAACATTTTAAATCTAAAAAATTAGAGAAAACTAAAATAAAAAGTGTTTCAATAGTCCTCATAACCAAAGATAACCTGATTAGCTATTTGTATATATTTTCAATCTTCTCTACAATAAGTAGACCCAAAACTTGATTTTTACATAAATTAGTGTATAAATAAATGGATTTACACAAGGATCACGCACCTGATATTAGTTATTTTCAATAATCTTTTAAAGTAAGCAATTCACTGGGACCTTGAAGAGGATCAGCAACCAAATTGCCTGAGGTTGAATCCTACTCAGTAATGTTATAGTGAAGAGACCTGGAATAAGGCATTAATCTTTTCTTTTAACCTCATCATATATGTTTGAACCATGTGTGTGTTGCATGTATGTGTATGTGTGTGTGCAGGCATGCGTGCATGTATTTCACATTCTTATTGAGGTAGTACTGTTTAACAACACTGTATAGACAGCAAGAGTACAGCTCCCTAACTCAGCTTCTGCAGATGCCCTACCCGGCCCAGCATGGATCATCAGCCTTTCAACATCCACCTTCCCACTGGCCCCCTTTAGCTCCTTCCACACGCCCCCACACCCACATCCACTCTGATAACCTGCCGGCTAGCAGAATCTCATTTTCGGTGGTTCTGGGTTTTGGGGTTTTTTGCCTTTGTTGATTCATTTTCTTATGTAGTTCATTCTCTGATGTAAATTGAATCATGCAGTATTTGTCTTTCTCCTTTTGGCTTTCTCTGTCTGTCTGTCTGTGTCTCTCTGTCTCTCTTTCACACACACACAATGACATCACATCTTCTTTAGCTACTCATACATATCTTACTTATATCTTGTAACTAAAATAGCAATGAATATAAGAGCGCACCAACTTTTCTCAAATAAAATTAGTGTTTTTGTGTTCTTCAGATTAATACCCAGAAGTAGAATTGCTGCATCATGTGATGGTTCTATTTCATTCTGTTTAAGGAAACTCCATAGTGGCTGCACCAATGTCCATTTGGCAGCAGCAGTGAAGGAAGGTTCCCTTTAGCCTTTTCTAAAGCATTAGTTGTCTCACCTGTTAAAGGATAACACTTTCCCTAATTATGAAGATTAAATAAGTTCATGGAAAGAATTTATTTAGAACAATACAAGACAAATAGCATGTACCAGATATGGCACTTTATTGTCTTTATCGTATAGTGTCTAGAGGAACTTTCCTCCTGTAATAATTATTCCTTACCTTGTGGGTACAAGAGCCATTGTATTCTTAGGGAATTTAGTTAGTTTCCTGAAAATCTTCTCTGATTTTCTCCCATCTAGAGTATGCGAGATTCTCACTAGTCTCACATCCCATTTGAGGTCAACCCAAAGCCACACAGTGCCCCAAATATGCCCTAATCTATCTTTCCAAATTTAACTTCTTTTTCCCGTCAAAAATTCTGCTCTAAACCTATTTATTCTCCCTAGATGATTCTTGCAATATATTTTCTATCAGACTTGCAAAATGTCCAACATTTCTCTAGATCCTAGGTTTTTAAATTGTGAGTTACAATACTAGAGGTGGGGCTCACTAAAAAAAAAAAAGGCAACAGTAAAAGATTTCTGAAGTTTCAATGACCATAAATCCAACTGGTGTGGAATTCAAAGTAGTACTAGAAACCCAGGCCAAGGACACTTTTCTCTGTTAGAAGGTGGTGTCCAGGAAAAGTCATGGAATTTGCTTCTAAATGGATGGACATGGAGAGTATCACGCTGAATGAAACAAGTCAGAATAGGAACAGACATAGAATGATAGAACTCATTCTATGGGGAGAGAGGAGGAGGGAGGGAGGGCGGGGGGAGGAGAGAGAAGAGGGGAGAGGGAAGGGAGGGGGAGGGGGAAGAGGGGAGGGGTAAAGAAGAGAGGGGAGAGGGAGGGAGGGGGAGAAGAGAGGGGAGAGGGGAGGGGAAGGCAGGGGGAGGGAGGGCAGAGGAGGGCAGGGGAGGGCAGGGGAGAGCAGGGGAGGGGAGGAAAGGGGAGGGAGGGGAAAAGAGGTGAGAGGGGAGGGAGGGGAGAGAGAGAAGAGGGGAGGGGAAAGAGGAGAGGGGAGAGGGAGGGGAGAAGAGAGGGGAGAGGGGAGGGCAAGGGAGGGCAGAGGGGGGAGGGGAGGAAGAGAGGGAGAGGGAAGGGAGGGGGAGAGGGGGATAGGGAGGGGAAAAGAGGGGAGGAAAGAGGGATGGGAGGGGGGAAGAGAGAGAAGAGGGGAGGGAGGGGAGAAGAGGGGAGAGGGAAGGGGAGGAGAGGGGGAAGAGGGGAGGAGAGGGGGAAGAGGGGAGGAGAGGGGGAAGAGGGGAGGAGAAAGAGGAGAGGGGAGAGGGAGGGGAGGGGGAGGAGAGGGGAGGGGGAGGAAAGGAGAGGAGAGGAGAGGAGAGGAGAGGAGAGGAGAGGAGAGAGGAGAGGAGAGGAGAGGAGAGGGAGAGGAGAGGAGAGGAGAGGAGAGGAGAGGAGAGGAGAGGAGAGGAGAGGAGAGGAGAGGAGAGGAGAGGAGAGAGAGAGGAGGAGGAGGAGAGGAGAGGAGAGAGGAGAGGAGAGGAGAGGAGAGGAGAGGAGAGGAGAGGAGGAGGAGAGGAGAGAGAGAGGAGAGGAGAGGAGAGGAGAGGAGAGGAGAGGAGAGGGAGAGGAGAGGAGAGAAATGCTTTGACAAAGCCCTGCCAGGTAGCTTTGTCCTGGAAGCTGTGTGCTCACCCTCCCTTGGTCATTGTGATGAAGCTGTTTACCTATATGGATGGCACTTCACAGCTTTCTAGAAAACACTTTCACATATTTGATCCACACACCCACCTTATTTGAGCTGCACAGACAACCTGATGAGTCAGACTGTTATTATCCCCGTTTTACTGTCAGAAACTAGCTCTTCATCATGAAAACCCTTTTGGTCTCTGTTTAGGGGGAACTTCCAAACCAAGAGTTATGTTTCTCTTAATTTCCTTACCCTCGAAGCATATTTACCCAAGAATTGATCTACTCTCCAAATAATTTTGAGTGCCTACTACATAGCCTTGAGGAAAATACAAATGGTCATTTATTTTCATCATTACCATATTTTATTATTGTGGTTATTATTATTCTTCAGTGTACTGAATGTCAGCTATACATAGGCATTATTGCTCCATCTTGAAACCATTCTTTGGGAGGTCCTTTGTGTACCTGTATTATGTTACATGAAGGAGCACTATTTGAGCCAAGCATCAACTCCACTAAAACGCAGCTTTTACTTTTGTGCATTTTGGAACCTTGGTTCTCTCACCTACAACATGAACACAGACTCTCATCTGGCCACATCACAAGATTATTATAAAAAATCAAATAAGATTCACAAGTGTTGCTTATGTTTTTTTTTAAGTCATAGCATTACTGTATGGTTATTAAGAGATGAGCTTTTGCCTTTGCCATACCACAATCCTGTCGAAAAGACAAAATATGTACATGGAAAACAAATCAATGGATAAAATGCCAGCTGCCTAGTGCCACAAGGTCGGAAGTGTGTAACAAACTAGAGACAGGGTTAGAAATTTTGCTTGCAAATGCAAAAGATGAAATCGTCAGTCAGAATCCCAGTTTGCTCCATATTTTATTGTTGCTTAAATAGTGAGCACATTAGCTCTTACAAGAACTAACTTTCAACCAAAAATTGGGTAACTGCTTATAATATATGTGTAATGTTTTAAATATCCTCCTTATTTTGGCAGTACTGTATCCGGGTTCATTCTTCTATCCTTATTCCTATGAAATTATAAGAGTTATTATCCCTCCATCCCCCATATCTGAAGTAGAAAGAATAGGAGAAAATGTAAGGAAGCTACTCTTTGATCTGCACACACATCAATTACAGGTAATAAATCCCCTTGCAGTAGGGCGAAGACAGACTCTCAAAAGCACATGGACTTTTCCTATTAGAAAATATAAACCAAATAGAGACTGTTTGTTGTTTAGATTTATTTTGTGAGTAATGTAACTGAAAAAACAACCCAGCATTGAAGGATGTATCATTTTTAATCTCAGCACTTTAAGCTACTGCCAACACCAGATAGAGTATTTTATTGCAATAATTCAAGGATTTCTCTATTAGTTTCTCTAAGCCCTTAAAGCAAATGAAGCTCTTATGATATAAAACACCTTCTTTCCTCTATTTTTTTCTCAGCTCTCAAGCCTAAATGCATTTCATGGTAGAATTTTTAAATGAACTAGATAAATGAAATTCTATCTAACTGTATTAATTTTTGACACTCTTTTATGATTCTTTTAAAAGAACATAGGAACATATTGCTGCTCCAGCTTTTGTGCAGTCATGATGAACAGCATGCTACAAATAATACTCTTTTTCAAACTTTTGAAAGAACAAGTTAGATATTTAATCTCTTAGGTGGCTTTATAAATACCCTATGTTGATAATTGACCAAAGAGCTTTGAAAGAGGTTTCTTAAACAAAGGAAGGCACTTCCATATTAAAGGATGCGATTTCAGACGTTTCTTTCTATTGCTTAACCTTCTATTCCCATCAGAAATATCTGCGTGTAGTTCTTGTCACTGACCTTGAGCGACTACAGAGCATTATCGAAGCTTCCTTTTAGATCACAGATGACCTTCAGCTGATGTCATTGAGCTCTGACCTGCCTCAGTGATCTGCTCACACAAAATACATATGCTGAACAGTGCTGGAGTGTGCAGTAGGGGTAAGTGAATTATTTACAAAAATTTGAGTTGACACCTTTTATCAAATGTGGAAAGATGAAGACAAAACAGCTGCTATTGCTGTCGTAAGCAATCTGCTGGTGATTGAATAAAAGTGTCAAGAAAATGGCTGCTTGATGGCCTTTTGTTCTCCCTCATCCAGCTTGATGTTAGTTTGAGCTGTCAGTTAGGAATCACTGCAGTGTGATTTATCAATAGACTGAGTGACCTTCTATTTTAGCTTGTGGTACAACTAGAAGACAGCGCCCTCTACTGTGAATATTCCGCAGTTCCTCCGGCTGTGCCATGAGCCTGAATGATTGTTCTGCGTTTGCTCGAAGCAACTCACTCTTCAGATAATTACGGGTTTCTACAGTTTGTCCTGCTTCAATTGCCTCTACGCATTTTATTAAAAATTAGTTATATCCAAAAAAAATACTGCAAGCATATTTCTATACCTTCCAGCAAGCTAATTTAGAAAATCAGTATTTCAGATAAAATGCTTCCTCCTTGCTAATTAAACAGGAGAAGAAGGAAACATCGTCTTTGATAGCAAACTGAATCTCTGAATAGTGTTTGGATTATATTAATAACCCATCTGCATTGATTGAAATTATTTTATAGTGCCTATAAAAAGAAGGATTTGGACTGATTTTTTCTGCCATGACAGCTTGGGCTGCTCAGGGAAAGATACTATTGCCAATGGGAACTTGGTGGACTCTGGAATGAAATAAAGACACAGTAGCCCAAGACCATGCAAGTGAATCATCCTACCGCCATTGTGTAGAGCATGCATTTTTTAAAGGCAACTTTCTGATTTAATGCTTATAAAACCAATAAAGGAAAAGTTGAGAAAAAGGACTTTCTAGCAGGTATTAAAAACAAAATAATGAATATAAATTTGGGGGGGAATATGGTGTTTATTCCATGAGTAAACACTCCCTCAAGCTCAGGAAGTGGGGGTCCAGAGGAGGGAATGCCTTGAAAGCACCCTGAATTGGAACAACATTATCTGATTGCCCATAACACAATCTCTTAACGTCCAGACCTGCTTTGCTATTAGATATACGCAATTTCTATTTTAAAACCAGTTTCTTGAACATTTTAAGTACATTTATTTTCTCCATAAGTATCTCATAGTAAGTTTTCATTTTAATTTAGCTGTGTTAAATAAACATGCAAAACCCTGAAGTATTATTTTGTTGGCTCTATCACAGACTTAACTAGCAAAAGATATGTTTAAGGGCTGCCTTGCCGCATTCTGTCTTTGATGTAGGTTTCATAGTATCACAGATTAGAGCAACCTAGGTTAGGAATATCAAAGGACATGGTTCACCAATTCACAAAATGGCCACTTTGCTCTCCAAGTCATTTCCTGCCTGATTTTATTCATGCTATTAGGAAGTTGCCTTGTTCTTAAGTTCACAGAAGCACCACAGACAGAGCCGAGCCTGGGGTTCAGACCTCAATTCCTTCCCCGAGCTTTGACTTTTTCCCTCTCCTTCCTGATATACATACACACCCTGACTTGTTCATAAAAGAGCTGCAGCAAAGTTGAATAATATGTAAATTTTATGTTGTAATGAATTAGGTCCTAAGATCTTTAAAGGTCAGACACCTGGTATAATACATCACATTCTTTAATATCAACTACAAAATAACTGTAATAAATTTTTCCAACACCACATCCTCACACACTGTTACCCACAAGGAAGCACCAAAGGAAATGTGTCATTTGTCAAAACAGTCAGAAAAACTGGCATGTGTACAAGTCACTTTAAAAGTAATACTCAGGTTAGAAATAGCTTTTCCAAATGAATATTTTGTGGTTAAACAAAGAAAAGCACATGAGAGAGAGCTTGACTGAAAGCACCACAGAGTAGGTAGAAAGGAAGAAACAACCGACCAACATGCTCTGATCTGTGATACAATCATTTTCATTACTTTCAGGATAATGTATAATTTATAGGCAAAAAATTTTATTTGATTATCTCTGAGGGAAAAAATTCAACAGACATGGACATTTAGGCAGAGATGAGTGAGTGAACTATTATAACAATGGATAACTATCTGAGGCACCGACATTTAATAGTTGCTCTTGAAATAAAAATATTTATTTCCTTTATAATGCCATTTGCAAGTCTCAATTACCAACCTCTATTATAAAACTATATTAGGAAAGGCAGAAATAAAGCAGACTTTTGAATTAAACAAAAAATTCAAACCCACAGGAATACTTTTGTTAATCTCCTTCCTCGCATGCTCTTCTCCAGTAGCGGAGATAAAGATAGAAGTTCCTACAACTATAATTATAAGTGATTAACTGAGAAATTTTATGCTGTCATCTTGAGAAACTTAAAAATGAGATGGAGCAAGCTTATTGGCTTTAGGATACATTGAAATGAATATATAAGCATACTGTTTGCTTTCAGAATTTCTAGTGTGAATCTAGATAATTCCTTGATGTGATTAGTAACACTACTGAGTATATCCTTAAAAGATATATTGTACTTTTATTTTGTATATATTCATTGTTTTGGCGATTATCTCTCAAACATAAGACTATGTCTGAGAAATACTTGAAATGATTTATCAATTAAAATAGTATTTTTCTTTTAAACTTTAATATGCTTAGGAAATGACTATTATCCTTTAAGCAATAATTTTAATTTTCCAACATACCATATGATTTTGTTAGCACATATATGTCAGTCAATAGTCACAAAGTGAAGTGAAAATTTTGCCTACATCATTAAATATCCCATGAGATAGCCCATGAGCAAAAGAAAAAAAGTAGTCACTATAATTTTATATTAGATAGTTTCAAGAAATATTGCCCAAATCCTTTTTAAACGCATATGTTTGAAGATAATCAAAATAGTTATCATCTTTATCACTCAATCTAAAATAAAACGTTTGAGCTAAATATTTCTCACACACATATTACACACACCACCACCACCACAAAAGCACACAAGCAACTGAAAACCTTAGTCTCATACCACAAAAATCCGATATAGAGTGTACGAGATAATATAAGGGGGAAAAATAAATAAATAAATAAATCTAGCTATTAAATTTTTTAATTAATTGTTTAAAATTTCAAATGCTACAAAGGTAAAAAAATTAAAGAAAAAGATGTAGAAAAAGACGTCAACTCAAATAAATTGAGGGACCTGGAGAAATAGAAAGCTGGTAGGGAGCTTGCATTACATGTGGATGACATAGGTTCAATCCCCAGCATCCCATATGGTCCCTCAAGCCCCACCAGGATTAATATCCTGACTGCAGAGCCAGGAGTAATCCCTGAGAATTATGCTGTGTCCCAAAACCCAAAGATAAATAATTGAATAAACAAACAAAGAATAAATTGAGGGGTAAAAAGAAAGGTTTACTGGCCAGAAGCACAGCTCAGCAGTAGGCTGCATGAATGGCATGTGTGAGGCCCTGGGTTCAATCCCCAGCCCTGCAAAAACAGTTTCAAACATTTGAAAATATAAGAGGAAAAGTGTTTGCCTTTAATTAATTTTTTAAATAATGTCTATAATAGAAATAGCATGCTCGAATGTGGCGACTTTTATTTATTTATTTATTTATTGCTTTTTGGATCATACCCGGCGATGCTCAGGGGTTACTCCTGGCTCTACACTCAGGAATTACTCCTGGGGGTACTCAGGGAACCATATGGGATGCCAGAGATCAAACCCGGGCCAGCAGAGGCCGGCCGCAAGGCAAACGCCCTACCCGCTGGGCTATCACTCCAGTCCCAATGATTTTTATGTACAGTTATTGCAGCTTTCCCACCATCAAGAGCTGAGCAATCTAGGAGGGGATAGACAAGTGGACACAAAAGTCACAGTTGTAGACAGTTAACCTGCCTCACCTGCAAACAAGGCTCTGGACACAGCGTCAGGGCTCAGCACATTTGCAAACGGCCTGGAAAACTCGCTTTAAGGTTTTTCAGGAGTTTAGGGCTTTGGTTCTGTTTTTGGTCTCTGGTGGCAAAGCTTCAAGGCCAGTCGTGTGTGTGTGTGTGTGTGTGTGTGTGTGTGTGTGTGTGTGTGTGTGTGTGTGAAACACCTGCTTGCTAGGTTAGGAGGCAGGGGACACACAGTGCCCAGCATGAAACCTGTATAGAAGTACATGCATATGCCCTTTGCACTATCTCCCCAACCTTGGATTTAGGGTTCTGCTTGGATGGAAGCTTAGACAAGTGAAATTGTGGGTGGGACGGAGGTAGGAAAGAAGAACCTGATTATCTCACCCCTGCAACTACAAGAAACATAACAAGAGCAACAGCCATGTGTGAGGCCTCAGAAGAGCTCATAGCATCTAAGTAGGTGTCAGATAAAACTAGAGAACCTTCAGAATCCTGATGAGCCCGTGTTTGGTTTCTAGGTCTCTCACTCAGATTAAAGCTCATAAGCCCCCGCCCCCAACGAACTGCCTCTCGGCTATCAGCTATCATGCAGAGACTCAGACACACAGGGAACAGCTGCCACCCAGCTCTCCCATAGCTCAACTGACCACGAGGCGCCAAGAGGGAAGACAGGTTATGGTCCAGGACCGCCACCTCAGTGGAGCCTCGGAAACAGCCAGAGGAAACTTGCTTATCATAATCACAGCCATTTTCAATGTCCGGACTCCACAGCTCATCAGAGTCCCACCAAAAGAGAAGCTGATTTTAAGCCTGGCTCACCAGAGCCCCACACAACAGAGTAGACAATTTCAAGCCCAGGTAGGCAGCTCTCAGCAGCAAAAATCACCAGGCATTTGTGGAGATGGAGTTGGGGTCCCTCTTCCCCGCCTCTGTCCTGTCTGGGGGCTTTGTTAACCAGCCCATGAACTGCCTCAGGGCTATCACCCATCATGCAGAGATTCAGACACATGGGGGAGAGCTGCTATCCTGCTCTCCCCTAGTCATGTGGCCACTTGCAGCTGTGTGGTATATCAAACTAGTGAAACAAGCCATGTTCTAGAAACTCAGAAAGTAAATGTAAGAACAGAATTTGGCCAGATTCTCCCATAACCAAGAATAGGGAAGAGAATGGATTCATCAATTATATTGCCATGTACGTGCTTTAACAGTCAATACAATCAGTGCCAGCTGAGGGAGCAGGCATGGGGGTTGGGGTGGTTGGGAAATGAGGATCTTTGGTGGTGGAACACTCTGGTGGTGGGAGTGGTGTTGAAGTATGAATCTTTCTATCAACAGAATTATGAAAACCTTTTACTTTGTGAATCACCGAGTTTCAATAAAAAAAGGGGAAAAATTTAAAAAAAAATAAAGCTCATAACACTAGTGGTTATACATTGAGGAAACTTTTGGTGGTGGTGTCTCACAAAGACACCAGGAGTCTCCATTTAGGGGCGTTTAGGAGTTTAGGCAACCATGTGCAGTTTCATGTACCTGCGCATAGAGTATTTGCAGGTGAATGCAGAGAATCTAAGAATCTAAGTTTGTGGATTTTTGCAGACTGAATCCTTGAACTATAATAATTCTTTCTTTTACCATCTGTCCAGGATGTCCTTTGTTCCTTCACCACAAAAGTGTCCTCCTTATTGTTCACCTTCTCTCCCAAAGAAAAAATCAAATTTAGTCAACAAATGTGAAAGCTTTTCATTAGAATTAAAAATGTAAGCTCAATCAAGGCAATAATTTTAGTTTTTATTGTTCATGATTTTATCCCTGGGACTTTACAGAGTAAGCAGACAAATGAGAAGGCTAAGGGGAAAAAAGCCAACTCAGTTTTCATTTATTTTAAAGCGACAGTAACAACTTATAATGCCATAAGGAAGTTCAGGAAGATGCAAAATTGCTTACCAGAATGTCTGGAACATAGTTGTCAGGAAATGTCTGCTGTATTATTTATAAAGAAAATGAAAGGAAATCAAATTAATTTTCCAGAAATAAAAATAATAAGTAGCTGGATGATTAGGGTCCAGATTGGAGAGGATCTCCATGATATAGTGAGATATTTCAATTTTATCTTAAAGCAAAGTGGCACTAACCACTTTATTTTATTTTTATATTAAATTTCTATCATATAAATATTGTACATTTAGAAGATTTGGATCACAATTCAACTCAACTTCTTGAAATCCTTGGCAAAGAAAGAAATACATATACAATGAATCATAAGAGAAAATCTCAAAAGGATCACAATTAGCCTTAACTGTTCAGAGAGAGGGTGATGGAAGTGTACACTGCTGAGGGGATGGGTGTGGGAATATTGCCATTTTAAACAAAAAAATTAAATTAGTGGTAAGAGTTACATACTGTTTTATTGTTTGCTTTTGTTTGAGGGTCACACTCAGTGATGACACTCAGGATACCTACAGTTCAGTGTTCCAGTTCTCTCCCAACAGAGCTCAGGGAACTCTGTGGTACAAGGGATCAAATCCAGGATTCCCGCATGCAATGTGCATCCTTCAGTGTGTGGATATTTCTCACTGGTCCAAGGCTTCCATTTTAAATATGCACTTCTTATAGCAGTGTGAATAGCAAATTGGAATGAAGTTTGGAAAAGGTAGAACAGTAGAAAAGAGATGGGATATTGGAAATGTATTTGGGAGGTAAAGTTTGCAGGAACTGTTAAACAAATTAAGATAAGGAAAAAACAACTGAGTAAAAATTGAATGAATATTTTAAGCTTAAGTTAGAAGTTCCAAAGTGATTAACTGGGAAATATCGTGCTGTCATCTTGAGAAACTTATAAATGAGAAGGAGCAATCTTTGGTAGAGGCTGGCCTGAGCTTGTTTGAAGTTTGAATGGTCTTGTCACTGCCATCATTGTTCTGGGAATAGAGGGCCCCAAGTCCATAACCAGTGCTACTCAAGGTCATACGTTGTCAGGGATCAACACTGGAACCTCACACATGCCATGCATGTGCTCTGTCCCAGGCCCCCTTATCCATTCTTTGTGCAATGACTTCAGCAGGAAAACAAAAAACTGACACTACTGTGTATAGAAATAATTTATAGCATTTGTAAGGTTTTAATCAGATTTCATCTTCACATCTTCTTATATTGTTTTTATTTACTTGCAGAAGTTTTCCCACTCACCTTTAAATATGCTATCATTTTCTGCCCGTGATATTTTTCCAATCATGTTCTCATTATGTCCCATCACTTTATGACAATGACATTGCTGCAGAGTGACTTCATTACTGTAAAGAAACAATATGAGTTTACAGCTGAAAAAAGTATAATTAAAAGCATAAATTATAGCTGCTGTCAAAACAACAGACATTAACACTGAAACTTAGAACATAATGCAGAAATAGGTTGGGGTTATGCTACCTGAAATCATTGTGAACTTTGAGCATTTTCTCTACAAATAATCCATCCAAGGTTATTACATATTTTTTATTATTTCTTTTTTTAAATTTTTTATTATACCACAGTGAAACATACAATTACAAAGGTGTTCATAATTGGTTCTTGGTAATACAGTATACCAGCACCCATCCCTCCACCAGTGCCCCATTTCCACCACCAATGTACCCCACCCCTCCCGCCCACCCCATGCTGCCTTAATAGCAGGTACCCCAGTTTCCTCTCTTTCTCTCTCTCTCTCTCTCTCTCTCTCTCTCTGTCTCTGCATCTCTCTCCCTCTTATTTTACACATTGTGGCTAGCCCTGCAGGTATTTAGAGTTTATCACTTAAGTCTCTTTGTGTATATTCAATGGTGAGTTTTAATCTGCCATTACCATTTCCCATATTTAGTAAAACACTGGTATCTATTTATGTCGTATTAATGAATGCAGTCATTCTATATCTGTCCTTTTCCTTCTGACTAATTTCACTCAGCATGATAGTCTCCATGTCCATCCATTTGCAGGTAAATTTCATAATTTTATCTTTTCTGACAGCCGCATAGTATTCCATAGTGTAGATGAACCACAGTTTCTTTAGCCAGTCCTCTGTTCTCAGGCATTTAGGTTGTTTCCAGATTCTAGCTATAGTGAATAGCGCAGAGATGAATAAAGAAGTACAGATAGTGTTTCTGCTATGTGTTTTTCGGTCTCTCGGGTATATTCCCAGGAGTGCTATTGCTGGATCAAATGGGAGCTCAATATCTAGTTTTCGGAGGAATGCCCATATTGTTTTCCCAAAAGGGCTGGACCAGTCGGCACTCCCACCAACAGTGGATCAGAGTCCCTTTTTCCCCACATCCACGCCAGCACCGGTTGTTCTTGCTGTTTTGGATGTGTGCCAGTCTCTGTGGGGTGAGATGGTACCTCATTGTTGTTTTGATTTGCATCTCCCTGATGATTAAAGATGAAGAACACTTTTTCATATGCCTTTTGGCCATTCGAATTTCTTCTTTTTGGAAGCTTCTGTTCATTTCTTCTCCCCATTTTCTGATGGGGTTGGCTGTTTTTTTCTTGTGGAGTGCTACCAATGCCTGATATATCCTGGATATTAACCCCTTGTCAGATGGGTATTGGGTGAATATCCTTTCCCACTCTGTGGATTGTCTTTGTATCTTGGTCACCATTTCTTTTGAGGTGCAGAATAGCTAAAGCAATCCTTGGGAAAAAAGAAGATGGGAGGTATCACTTTCCCCAACCTCAAGCTCTACTACAGAGCAGTTGTAATTAAGACAGTGTGGTATTGGTATAGAGACAGACCTGTAGACCTATGGAATAGAACTGAGTATCCTGAAACACATTCTCAAATATACAACCACTTAATCTTCGATAAAGGAGCAAAAAAATATTAAGTGGAGCAAAGAAAGCCTCTTCAACAAATGGTGCTGGGAAAACTGGGCAGCTACATGTAAAAAATGAACTTAGACCTCCTTCTAACGCCATGCACAAAAGTCAGATCAAAATGGATTCTAGATCTCAACATCAGACATGAATCTATAAGGTACATCGAAGAAAACATAGGAGAAACGCTCTACGACATCGAAACGAAAAGTATCTTTAAAGATGACACACCACTGACCAAACAAATGGAAGCAAAGATAAACAAATGGGATTATATAAAACTATTACATATTTTTTTTTAAATAAGGAAACTAGGTGATCACCCTGTACTGCCTCTTTTCCATTTATTTTCTTGTCTCAATGCATGGCACTGTGATATTCAAAGGTATTGTTAAAATCTGCCAAAGGCAGACTGTAAGATATACATACCGGTATAAAGAAGATGTCATAAAAACCAACAAAGTTATGAATAGATGCACTAGCTGAAGTCTTTAATCTTTTATAAAGTCCTAAGAAATTTATCAAATACCTTAAAAACAAAATGTTTCAACTACCATATACTAAGTAAAATCACAGTTAGACCAATTTCTTATCCTATATATAGGATCTTGTATAAAAAAGATAGCTTTAGCTTTATATACAATGACATAAAATAGCTAACCTTCTCACAACCAAGAAAGACAAATAGAAATTTGCAAATATGATGAAACAAACTTACAAAATGGATTGTAATTTTCATTTTATGATCATATACACATCTCCAAAAATATTAAATGTACTCAATAAATGTGTAAAAATAGTTTGTATGCATGTCAAAAGTATTGAACAAATTTTTCACATAACAAATATTGAGCTGAAAAAAATCTTTAATCTTGACCAAAACTTAGTTATGAACTAGTATCCAAATCATTTATTGGAGTCATTTCAATTTGCTCAACCCTTCTAAAGTCATTTAGCAAATTAATTTAAAAGATTACAAAATAAGTTTCATATCATTTGACCCCATAAAATTATTCATAGGACATCCTGAAGAAAACAAAGACGTTAGAAAAACTCACAGGAATGAGCATTTTCATTGCAGAGTTATTGAGAAAAGGAAGTGCAAGCAAGAAGCATAAAGCTGTGTAAAACATTACATAGCTCTTATCAAAATTAATGTAAACTGAAACATGGTATAAAGAAAACATATTTAAGAGTGTGAATTCCTAAATGTGTTTGAAAAGTCAAACACTTTCTGGATGCTGAGAACTACAACAGAACAGGCTCCCAACATGGTGCTGAAACAAAGAAACACCAGAATACACATTACATAATTTTAAAATTATCTTCCACTGTTTTATCTTCACATGTATATAGCAAATTCTATTACATATACTGTATTTACTGCAGGCTTTTGCAGATAAGATTCTGAAATGATTATTCTTTCCATATACAAAGAATTATTTTCCTGATGGTTTTAACAGATTATTTACTCCTAAAGTCATTACTTCACCACGAAAGAATCTGCATATGCAGTAAACAAGTGGAGTCCTTGAAGAGTGATTTGTCATGTTTACCAAACGTGAGGTCTAATTTCTGTTAAAATATTTTTCAATATTTTTAATGAATTTTAATAAAGGTTTATCAGGTGCTTGTTATGGTGCAGAACTTTTATTAAATTCTGTGATCCATAAAACGTTTTTTTTTGAATGACACATAGTTTAGTTTTTCATTTAGAGGCTATAAAAGTGTTCACAAAAGTTATGTTGAAAAAAAAGTGATTGAAAGTGCTAAAACACTGTACAGAATATAAAATCCTTTCATAGACTTTTTATGACACATGAAACATGAGTCTTAAAGGTTTAATGTTACTGACTTTTATACAAGGCTTTTTAATTCTTGATTCCCGTTATGGTTCTGCAAATGAACTGTGACATTAAAAGGAATCAGGCTGGAACTGCCTGTGCTCACTTCTAGCTGACTTCCGACTGGCCAGCAGAGGTTTGCTGTAGAACCCACCCGACCCACATATGATTAACACACACTTGCTTTCGTGGAACAGAGGAGTGAGTACACTTGATAGATTCGCTTCTACTTAAACTCAGTATTAATGCTGGGGAGGCCACCCAGACTACCAGCAATCAATGGAAAGCGTAAAGAATGTCTATGTCTTAATCCTGGTTTCTTTACTATTGTACACTGTGTATGTCGTAAGTACAAAGTTGTCTTGAACTGTACAACTTGCACCACTGTCTGT
Organism: Cryptotis parvus; assembly: GCA_021461705.1. Lineage (NCBI taxonomy): Eukaryota > Metazoa > Chordata > Mammalia > Eulipotyphla > Soricidae > Cryptotis > Cryptotis parvus. Next base: position 76,769 of record JAJIBD010004106.1, read on the forward strand.
CCCATTTCAACAATGAATAGAAATTAACTTAATTTTCAGTCAAGGTAATGACCTGATTTTAGTACAGAAGACAAATTCCCCATTTTTTTTTATTGATTTCTAGTATTGAATTCAACCCTTATGAAGTTGCCTTTTCTCTCTTCAGTAGGAAGCCAATTACCAGGGAGGGAAGAAGGCGTAGAACAGGATGGACAAGGGGGAACAGGAAAATGGTGGAGCAAAGTAGACATTCTCATGGAGGTGTGGTGCGAAATGCGTTATGCATGAAATCCTGACATTATCAGCATTTTAACAGTACTGTAAGCACGCACCTAAAATAAACGTTCAAAAAAGAAAAACAAATGTTTTTAAATTGCTCTTTCTTGGACTAGAGCAATAGTGCAGTGTGTAGGCCATTTGCCCTGCACATGGTTCAATCCCCAGCATCCCATATGGTCCCTGGAGCCCTCCAGAAGTGACGCCTGAACGCTGAACCAGCAGTAAGCTCTCAGCACTGCAGGGTGTGGCAAAGGGATGTGAGGGAAAAAAAACCCTGGCCATTAAAAATAGTAATACTAACAAAATAAAATTGTCCTTGCTGTAAGTAAAATCCATTGAAAATTTCCATTTCTTATGGTCAATCTTAATTGTCTGAGACTGCTTATATGTTTTAGGCACTGTGATTTACAATACTGCTGAAGATAGGGCTACATGCATGCAATGTTCTAAAGTTACACCCGCCACCAGAGTGGCCTCCCACCGCAATCTACTCTACACCCATCTGCCACTCTGGTAAGCTCAGTTTTGTAGACCAGTTCTCAGATTCTATTACCTTTAGTCATTTGTTATTCCCTTACTATGTGTCTGTATATTGTACATATGAAAGCAGTACTCTGTCCCTGTTATCTCAATCCTAACTTTCTTCACTCAGCATTTCCAGATCCATCACTAAAGCAGTAAATTGCATAATTTCATCTTTTCTTATAACCAAGTAGTATTCCATTAATGACATATATAGACAATAGTTTCTTTCTACAGTCATCTGTTCTTGTATACTTGGTTTATTTCCATATTTTATCTAGTGTGAATAGAGCTGTGAATAATTAACACAGGAGCAGACCAGAATTAAAAAGACACCCCACAGACTAGGAGAAAATATTTGCCAACCACTCATCTGGCAAAGAGTTAATATCCAAGATAAATAAAGCACTTGTAAAACTTAAGAACAAAACAACCAACCCCATCAAATAATAGGGAGAAGAAATTAACAGAATCTTCCTCAAAGAAGTTATACAGAAGACCAATAGGCATAAGAAAAAATGCTCGGCATCACTTACTAGGAAACAAAAAATCAAACCACAATGAGGTATTATATACTCATCCACTGCTGGGGAAAATATCTACCAGTTAAACCTTTTTAGACAATAATATGATACTTATCCAAAGACTAATAACTAGGAACTGATTACAGCCAAGGGGATGCTACATTTGCTTTCTTGCACATAACCGATCTGGGTTAAATCCATGGCACTTAATGTGGTCCCCACAGTCTCACAAGATGTATTCCCTGAACACAGAGCCAGGAGTAAACCCTGATCACCAAATGGATATAGATCAAAAACTAAAGAGTAAAAAGAGAAACATAAAACTAATCATTGAATCACTATACAATCTAGCAACTCCACTTCCTGGAATCTACCTCAAAGACCCAAAGCTCTATTCTGACTGTTAAAGTAATATTACAGGGAAAACAGAGCAATCTGTGAGGAATCAGATCAATATGAGAAGTCAATTTGGGTAATTCAGATTAAATTAAAATTAAATAATAGTACTGGGAATGCAACTTAGTGGTAGAGTTATATGCCTCCCATGTGGGAGGTTTGAACACTCCTGGGCTCAGTCCCCAGCACACACTCACCTCACCTCCTCCCTTCCTCCTCCCCACACACACCTGCTAAAGAGCAAAGCAAAATGGTATGCTCAGGTTATGTGACCTTAGATACTGCCTCAACATCACACATTATATGTGTAGATGTTGGTTTTGTTAGTTAATTCCTAGAGAAATCACACAAAGTTCTAGGTTCTATTGTTGATGTTATACTGTGAAACTTACTTACAAAACTTACTTACAAAACTTACTTACAAAAGTTTCTGTTTCTTGAAGAGAGCAGAAAAAATTACAGTGTTGAGTTACATACACACTTTAGCTGCAGTAGGAACCCTCCATGATACACAAATGACCGAAATAAAATATCTGTGCTATGTATGAGATTATTGGCTCATCTGCTTATTTTAAAAAATTTATTTTATTTTAAATACATATTTCAAAGCTATTTATATGATTCATTCTTAATGAGCTCATAACATAATACCTTAAATATAGCCAAAAGAGGGCCAGAGCAATTGGACAGGTGTAGGGTGTTTACCTTGCACATGGCTGACCCAAGTTTGATCCCTGAGCACTGCCAAGAATAATTCCAGAGTGCAAAGCTAGGAGTAACTCCTCAGTATTGCCAGGTGTGACCCAAAAAGCAAAAAATACATATATGATCATTCTATTGGTTATTGTCAGTTTTCAGCTGTGTTGCTAACTGACAGTGTCAGGTACTGAACCAGTCCAGAGGATCTGAACTCCCTTTAAGTCTTTCTTCAGACAATTTCCAGGCTCTGCCCTTAGACAAGCTCAGCCAACCCTTCTCTCTGCTCCTCTAACTCTTTATCCTGTCACGCTCTCTGCTCCTCCAACTCACTCCTGCCAGTCAGGTTGAGAACCCAGTCTCAGCTGACAACTCAACTGCTTTTCTGTTGGATGACAGATCAAGCTAATCTGGGAACTTTGGTGTTTTGCCCACTCCCAGCTTAATCTATTTAAGCGAAGGTCATTCCTAATGAGACCTCTCTTCTATGTAAACACTGCTAGAGGGTGTGGCACTTACAGAAGTCACCTTGATTGAATAACTTCTGACTTATACATCTACTAAGACTTCTATGTTTTCTAGATTGGGCACAGCTCCTCTTTATACCCACTGCACCCAGCGTGGGACAGTTAGAATTTACCAGGAGACTACCACCCTGGCTACGTTGCGACTATAGGAAGACTATAGAGAGGATCATACTAGTTTGCTCTAAGCAGGCGAGTGTGACCCTTTCAGTACACGAGAACAAGAATCACCCTGGTGCAGATAATAATAAGAAGGACCTTGTGGGTACCATCTAGATTACATGAAGCTCATGAAATTAAGATGTATTACTTTATATCAGCTCTCTCTCTCTCTCTCTCTCCAGTGTTTTACATAAGAGATAATCTTGGGATTAGTCCTTGGATAATCTTTGTTTATACCTGCAATAGAGTGTGGCACTACACTCTGTTTAGGAGTTCTTTGTTGACAGGACCCTCCCTGGATTACTTTGGTGTATATAAGGGGCTGACTTGAGGCCCCTTCACTTTGCCTTTTGGGCCTTTTAGCTTTCGGCTTTTTGGCTCCTGTAGCTTTTGGCTCCTCGGCCTTTTGCTTTTGGCTATTGGCTTTTGGTTTTTTGCTCATGGGCCCTTTGCTCCTTCTTCTGGGTAGGACTCATCTTGGGTGAGATCCTCTCTCTTTGGTGGGAAACTTAGGCTCTTTTGTATGGTCTAAGTTCGGACCAGAGCTAGAATTTGTTCATTATATTGGAGGGCTATGGAAGAGCTTTTGTACTATTAAAAGCCTTTTTTGGAACTGCATCGGACTCATGAGTTTTCATCCATTTCCCCGGTGTCCTCGGAGGTAAAAGAGAACTTCTGTCCTGACACTGTCGGGGACCCCGGCTGCTTCCCTGATACTTTTCCAACTCTTTTATGTCCCCATAATTTGGACGTCAGCCATCCCTTTAAGAAGTATAAGCCATCCCTTTAAGGGATCTCTTGAATCTCTTAAAGGGACCCAACAGGTTATATACATATATGTAATATCTATTTATTAAATCTATGTTATTAAGTTAAGTATTAAAATATATATTAAATTAAATATATATTTACATATATAAAACCAAAATATTAAAATATACATCAAACATAGTAAAATGTCAACTGCCTAGTAATCTATTATTTTTCTAATATGATACATTTGATTCTAACATAGCAAAAATTATAAAAGAATTCCTTATATTTTTCAGTACTATGTATTTTCAATCAAAAGATTAAAAATTGAGCCTGAGGCAAATATAACTTTTACAATAATCAGCTAAATTCAAAATTAACAAGTACATATGCCTGACATTGTTATTCAGTGCATCAAAAACATTGAAAATTTTTCTTTAATTTCATGATTTTATATATTGTTCATTTGAAGCTAGTTTATTATATATTGTGTCTGTGAAATATTAAAAATACCTGTCTGGTGAGAAATTCTATTAAAAGCATTCATTAAGACAGATTTACTTTTCTCTTATGCATTCCAAATTAATAAACTTCTACTAAATCTAAATTGTCAGATGATTTCTATACTATGATCTTTGTATATCACTTACCTACCCATCACCCCTATCACCCTACCTAATACCCTAGAGACAAATGATACAAAATACTTTGCAGTTCACTAAAGCCCAGAGCTAACAAGCATAAACGCTGCTTGACTAGAAACCAACCAAGAGAAACCTATCCAAGGGAAGTGAGATGCCTGAGACAAATGAATAGAAATTTGGTCAGTCAGGGAGAAGGGCGAGAAGTTCGTACACGCTTTTGTCCATTTCAAAGACTTTTTCCAAGTTTCCATCCTATCACAGTCCCAGCACCACACTCATACCCAACAGGGTTTCCATGTTTCCGGCCAGACCACTCAGGTACATATCCTGGATATTCCGGAGGGCACAACCAATAATCCAATGCCTCCAAACTCTACAATACTAACTCCCAATAGGAGCCCATAAATTGGAGGAGAATTTAATGTAGAAGCCAGCTAATCTCAACTAACAAAAACATAATCCCCCAAAAAAAATCCAATTAATCTCAGCTAACAAACTCAGCTACAACAGCTTAGTAAACCTGCAAAGACTAAACGGTCCCAGGATGAGATACAACAACTTTCATGAATTTTCTTTACTGAAGTATTTTTGATCATCTGATCATTCATTAGCAATATAAAATAAATTATTGTGGGTCTGCTGGGGGAGCATGCTTGAGGGGTGGCTAGGAAAATGGAGGAAACAGAGGAGACAAAGGGACTATGGTGGTAGGATTGGTGTTAGGTGATGGTATGCTTGTAGCAAAGCATCACGAATTACCTTGTAAACCACAACTCTTAAATAAAGTGGAAAAAGATCAAAGACTCTCTCTCTCTCTCTCTCTCTCTCTCTCTCTCTCTCTGTCTAATGCCAGGGATTGAACCCAGGGCCTCCACACACACACACACAAGTATTCTCTACCACTAAACTACATCCCCAGCTGAACTAACATTCTTTTGAGCCAGCAAAATACTGGAAAAGAGTAAAGAAGAGAATTGAAAACCAAACTAACTTTTTGGAAAATTATTTCCAAACAGGGTATTTTCTAAATCTTGTAGTTTCATCTTTTAATACATATTGCATTTTTATTAGGATTTTTAACATATCTCCTACCTGCCATGTCACTGGATTTTTAAATTATGAGTACGTAGAGTTATGAGGATGTAAGAGACAAACCTTGCTCAGGGGTTCCTCCTGGCTCTGCACCCAGGAATCACTCTTGGCAGTGCTCAGGGGACCATATGGGATGCCGGGATCAAGTCCAGGTGGGCCACTTGCAAGGCACGTGCCTTACCCGCTGGGCTTTCAGAAGGAATCCCAGAAGAATTACTTCTACCTGGAGGTACCAGGAGCAGAAATGGGATCCGTAACTCTCCCTGCCACCCACGGTGAATTCTGAAGTCACTGTGCAATGAACAGGCCCAGAGGCTAAAAGAATCCTGTGTTTTGGAGCTGCACTGGAAAGTTTCCTGACCTGTTAATAATCTTGTCAGCTCTGAGCCATCCTCAGCTATTTCCTGTCAAGCCCTCTCCCTGTCCACACAGTATCTGGCTTCTCTGTTCTTAGTTCAACTACCATTTGACTGAGCTCTGCTCCTGTTCCGTGCACCAGGGATACAAAGAAAAATACAATCGATGCAGTCTTTTCATTGTTGAAACAAAAACGACTAGTTATTGTACACAGTGAAATGAGGTGCAGTAACATGTCCGTAGAGCGGGGGCACACAAAGAGAGATCAGTCTTACCATATATTACTGGAGGCCTCCCAGAGCAGAACATATTTAAGATTCAAAAAAAAAATGAATAGAAACATATCATATCCATAGTCCATGCTCAGCCGATCCTATCACAAAGTGAGACTATTACAGCACCCTATTTGATCTGCCTGATCCAGGTTTCTGCCCTCCACTATCCTGCATCAATCACCCACCTGCCAACAAGGTTATCTTTCTAAAGCTAAAAGCTAAACGCACCATTCACCCGCATCAAAGCATTCCACGGCTTACCTTTCCATCTCATTTCCTATACCACTCTGTGCTCACCACACACAGTACCTCATCTTTCCTTGACACCCCATCCTTGTCACACCTCGTGGCTTAGTCTTTTGTTCCCTCTGACTGGATGACTTGTCTCTTTGCGTTGCTCTGCTTGGCAAATCTCTGTGATGTCACACATCCTGGCACAAATCTGCAGAGTGAATCTTCAGGCCTTACTCTGCAAGTCTCCCTGATGTCATTAATAATAACGACCTACTTATTGAAAGCTTCTTCTGTGCAGGACTTAACACTTCTACATGTTCCATTCAGTTTGTACAAAATACTTAAGAGGTAGCTGCTGAAATTCCATCTTTCACAAATAAGGAAACCAAATCTCCAGCTAAGTATTTTCACACAGCTAGTGATAGCCCCCATGTAAGAATTGGCTTGGTTAGAATGAAAAAAAACTGAATTTCAGACTTGTACTCTCCGCTTCTCCACTACAGTTTTGTTTTATTTTTTTTTTTTTTTGGGTTGGGCGCCACACCTGTTGTGTCATTCATGGACTACTTCCAGTTTGGGACTTGGGGTGACGGTGCAAAGTCCCTTTGTTCTCACTTTCTCTCTGTCTCTCTCTCTCTCCCTTTACCAGGCTGCCTTATCCCACTCGAGTTTTTCCGTTCATTGGCTCTACACACTTCCTTCTCTCCTATACAGATCTAACCCCTTTATATTGGGCAAACATGCTTTGTATTTGATTCACTCGTATTAAAGACACTTCCTTATTGTACTTGTCCTTCTTGTTCTTCACATGTCAACTCCAGTCCCTCTCTTCTCATTACTCCACACTGAGTGACAGCCTCTGTCACCACTCACGCTTCCCACAGACAGTTCTACTTCTTATACACGCATCCCCATACTGCCACTATTGGCATTTTTCTCTCTTTCTCTCTTTCATTTCTGAAGACCTTATTCAGAGCTAAGACTCGAAGTCTTACATCTCTATTCCTGGGACTCAGCTAAGTGTCTGGTACACAATAAGTGCTTAACAAATATTTTGGGGTAGTGAATAAATGATGGAGGTTTTGTTACTAACATTTTATCATTATTAATAAAATTGGTCACCCAAATCATTAGCTTCTTATTTTTGAATGAATTTTGCCCATCTTACTAACTTCTTAATGAATGATACAATTTGCAAGTTATGTGATCCCATTGATATTATATTTCTTAATTCATAACTTACACGGGGCAGAGCTGATACCAGCTCTCCCTGTGCTCGGCTGATCATGAGGCATTCGGGAGGGAAGGCGAAGTTCTAGCCCTGACCCGTCATTCCAATAGGGCCTCACAAGAAGCCAGAGGAACCTCCACACCATGTGGGCAGCCATTTTCAACATCCGGACTCCACAGCTTCTCAGAGCTCCACCCAAGAGAAAAACTGATCTCAAGCCCTGCTCGTCAGAGTTCCACCCGACAGTGAATCCCAGGTATGCTTGAACCAGAGACACAGTTACTCGGGGGCAAAGCTGCTACCAACTCTCCCTGTGCTCAGCTGACCGTGAGGCACCTGGGAGGGAAGGCGGGTTCTAACCCTGGCCCGTCAATCCAATAGAGCCTCACAAGAAGCCAGAGGAACCCCCCACACCATGAGGGCAGTCACTTTCAACATCCGGACTCCACAGCTTGTCAGAGCTCCACCCAAGAGAAAAGCCAATCTCTCCCCCTTTGTGGTTCATCAGTAAATGCACGAACTGAGAGCCTATCTACTACTGAGAGTACCCCACTGGGACAGCAGAGCCTGGCAAGCTACCCATTCATATTTAATATGCCGAAACACTAACAATTATAGACCTCATTCCCATGACATGAAGGAATGGTTTGAGTCTCTTTGTGTTCCTGGAGCGAGCAGATGCCCTTGTGCTACACTAGCATGAGATAGGGACGTATGGAGATGTTACTGGTGCACACTCAGCAAATCGATGGAACAACTGGAAGGCAAGTGATACAAGTGAATTCATAAATTATTTCTCTAATCCACGAGTGAGCAGAATGTATTACAGAAAACTCAGGTTTCAAGTGAATGTGAAAGGGATATCTTCTTCTAAACTTTGCATTTCAAAGCTGAATCTTAAAATGTGACATTTCTGTTTTTTATCCGTCCCCCTTATATTCCTAAAGGATTCAATAGTCACCTAAAGAAACAACAATATTGCTTTAAAAGCATTATGCTCATTATATGTGACAAAAATCTCTGATTTCTTTGGAGAACATGCTAAGCCAGGCCACTCTGGGGTTACTCCTGGTTCTGGGCTTGGGTCACTCCTGGCAGTGCATGCAGGACCTCGTGACACTCACCAGGGACGAAACCCAGGCCTCCAACATGAAAGGATGTGCTCCAACCCCTTGTGCTATCTCTTCAATGCTGCTTCCAGTTTTATATGAAGTAGTCTATGTATTTGTTACCAATTCTATGAGGTTGTCATGATTATCACCATTTGACAGGTGAGGAAACTGAAGCACATTGAGATAAGGCAACTAAGGTTACACAGCTAATAAAAATGTACAAGGATATGAGCACTGAAGTCATCTGCATGTTTACATGCTTTATATGTTGAGGCCCTATACTTCCAAATTAACAAGTTTTAAAAGAATTAAAGAAATAAACTGCAGCCAAACCATGAGTACTGGAATATTGGTACTGGAATATTGTATGCCTAAAACTCAACTATTCATAGTTTATTAATCATGGTACTTTTTATTTAAAAAATATATACCTAATGATCAAGAAAATGTCAATCAATTCCAAAATAAAATGTCATTATCTTTTTAAAGTGATAGGACATGAGCATTTCCAAATTCATTACAGCATTATTCACAATGGCCAAACTGTGAAAATAACCTAAATGTCCACCAGCAGATGCAAGAATAAAGAAACAGTAAGGTAATCTTCAGTCTATGAAATTAAAGAAATACCATCACTCGCAACAATATAACTGGAGTACATTAAGCTAAGTGAAGTAAAATAGACACTTAACAAATACTGCATGATATCAACTATATGGGCATGTGATCTAGTTAAACCCATAGAAGCAGAGTGAAGAAACGATAGTTTTGTTTTTTTTTTTTTTTTTTTTTTTTTTTTTGCTTTTTGGATCACACCCAGCAATGCTCAAGGGTTACTCCTGGCTCTGCACTCAGGAATTACTCCTGGCGGTGCTCAGGGGACCATATGGGATGCTGGGGATCGAACCCGGGCCAGCATGAGCCAGCTGCATGAAGGGCAAACGCCCTACCCGCTGGGCTATCGCCTCCAGCCCAAATGATAGCTTTTAGGGCTGCGAGGGTGGTGAAAGTATGGAGAATAGGGCCAAAGGGTATAAGCTTCAGTTATTGAAAAGCTGAACAAGTCTTTGTGATTTACATACACTGTAGTGCCTACTGCAAACAAAACGATATACTTAAATTAGTGTAGAAGGTAGATGTTATATTAAACATTTTCATGACAATAATAAAAAGGACAGGAAGAAATTTTGGAGTTGAGGAATATGATTATAATATTATATGCTCTTATTATATCATAATCAGATACTTATCTGCACACTTATAAAGTTATATACATTACATATACAGCTTTTTATTAATGATATCTCAACAAAATGTTGTTTTTTAATTGAGTAAAAATATGGTCTTTGTCTTGGGAAACCTAGTGCAATTAAAGAAAGTATTCTCTTATAATCATAAATATCAGAGAACTTTAAGAAATAAAAATTTTAAATCAATGGAAAAATATGAATCAAAAAGAATGAAAGGGATTTTTTAAATTATCAAAGCAGAGTGAAAGAACTCATGTGAGACTAAGGTGAGAGTATATCCTTTTAAGAGAAAATGATTTTTTGAGTAAGATGACACACAAAGGAATTCTCAAGGAAACATACACTACATCAGCTTGAGTTAACATATTTTCATATTTTCATCATTAACAGTGAAAACATTACCATGAGCACCTGCTGTCATGAGAGCATATGATATCTGTGGCAAAGGTACTAATTAATTAATTGCACATTGAGTTGTACAGAATGATTAAATTAAAATATGATTTGGGAATGTTGGGACCTTTATTTCTAAAGTATAGTCTTCCACAAATGATTTCTATAACCTCTAAGCCAGCAGTGACAGCAACTTATATAAGTCAATTGACAAAATTTTAGAATCTATTAATGAATTTCACATACCTATCTATTAATGAATTTCACATACCTCTTGAAGTTAGAAACTTACAACAGCTATATTACTAGAGATCCCTAATGACAAAAAATTGATGATGTTAAAATAAATTAAGTCAGCAAAAAACCGTTTCAAATTTACTTAGGGAAAGGGTGAGCAAATAAATTAAGTGGCTAGTAACTACATGCCAAATGCAAAGCAGCAAAGCAAATAGCAATCCATTTTTTAATAATTAAAATTTAGATAAACTATCATTTGGTAACCATAACAATTTTATAGAACTATAAATAGCAACAAGGGAATTTGTATAGAAAATTTGCCTTGTTGCACTTTTGGAAAAAATTAATGCATATCCAATATTGATCTTGATTTGTGCATGTTAAACTGCGTCTCCTGTTGGAGAAGTCAATAATATGCCAGAATCTCACATGACACTAATAAAATCACGCAAATGACAATTCATTTTTGTTTACTTTTCTATGACTAAATGGATGGATAAATTTTGTTAAAAGAGGAAACAGATCTTGGTGCTTAGTAAGCATATTTATAAAACAATTATGATTGATTTTTTTTTTGGTCATTTTCCTAAGAAAGTAAAGTAGTCAATCTCCTGGAATCCTTTTCTGCAAAGTTTTTTTTTGCTATTTAAACTTGATGTGAATTTCAGAGGAGGAAAGCCCAGAGTTAGGGAGTTAGTTTTGTTCACTAAAATAGAGTAATAGTGTTGCCGGTATGCAAAACAGTCATAAAAATGACTTTATGCTTTTTTTTTGGGGGATCACACCCGGCAATGCTCAGGGGTTCCTGGCTCTGCACTCAGGAATTACTCCTGGCGGTGCTCAGGGGACCATATGGGATGCCGGGGATCAAACCCAGGCTGGCACAGGCCGGTCACCTGCAAGTCAAACGCCCCTACCTGCTGGGCTATGGCTCCTGCAAAATGACTTTATATGTAACACCTTGAATTCTTTCTACTCAAAACTCCTGAAATTGGTAACATTAAAGCTGTTTTCCACTACAAGACACTGCTCCAAGAGATAAAAGAGGACAGGAGGAAATGGAAACACATTCCCTGCTCATAGATGGGGAGAATCAACATTGTCAAAATGGTAATACTTCCTAGAGCTCTGTACAAATTCAATGCAGTCCCTATAAGGATACCCATGACAATCTTCAAAGAAATTGACCAAACACTCCTGAAATTTGTATGGAACAATAAACCCCCAAGGATAGTTAAAGCAATCCTCAGGAAAAAAGAAGATGGGAGGCATTACCTTTCCCAACTTCAAACTGTTCTACAAGGCAGTAGTAATTAAAACTGCATGGTATTGGAATAAAAACAGACCTGTAGACCTATGGAATAGAATTGAGTATCCTGACACCCAACCTCAAACACAGGATCATTTAATCTTTGATAAAGGTGCAAAGAGTTCAAAATGGAGTAAGGGAAAGCCTCTTCAACAAGTGGTGTTGGGAAAACTGGACAGCGACATGTAAAAAAATGAATTTGAACCTCTGCCTAACACCATGCACAAAAATCAGATCAAAAATGGATTAAAGATCTCAATATCAGACTTGAATCCAGAAAGTACATTGAAGAAAATATAGGAAAAACCCTCCATGACATTGAAGCTAAAGGCATCTTCAAAGGTGAAACATCACTAACAAAGAAACTTAGAAGAAAAGATAAATGTATGGGACTACATGAAACTGAAAAGCTTCTGCACCTCAAAAGAAACAGTGACTAAGATACAAAGACTGTCTACAGAATGGGAAAGAATAATCACCCAATACCCATCTGATAAGGGGTTAATATCCAGGATATATCAGACACTGGTAAAACTTTACAAGAAGAAATCACACAACCCCATCAAAAAATGGGGAGAAGAAATGAACAGAAACTTCAACAAAGAAGAAATTCGAATGGCCAAAAAACATGATACACTTGACAACCCTTTAATGTATATTCTGCAATCCACAATCTGGAAGGGAAGGAAAAGAGAAAGAGACAGAGAGAAAGGGAAAGAAATAAAGAACCTGCCATGGAAGCGGGCTGGGGGAGAGGGGAGAGAACCAGGGACGTTGGTGGTGGAAGATGGGCACTGGTGGAGGGATGGGTGCTGGAACACGGTATGACCAAAACCCAAATATGAACAGCTTTGTAATTGTATGTCTTACGGTGGTATAATAAAATATTTTTTTAAAAGCTGTTTTCCTACTCAGGGAAACCAGCAAGGAAATAGACTATGGAGATGGCCAAGTAAAGTTTTAGATTCAAATAAAAATACAGGATAAGTAAAAGCTATTTTTTCTTCTAATCCAGTCTTGACCCTCATTGATTACGAAAACTCAATGGATTAAAGACAGGTTTTCTCAGTACACCAGTGAAATTTGCAGTATGAATTTGCAGGGGAAATTACAATGTATCTCAATAAAATAAATCTAGGGGCCAGAGTTAGTAGAGGTTAAAGGTGCTTGTTTGCACATGACCGACGTGGTTTTGATCCCTGGGTATAGTCTATAACCAAAGTATAGAGTTAGGAGCTGAGCATTATGGGAAGGAGGGGGGGGGGGAGGGGGGGAGGGAGGGAGGGAGGGAGGGAGGGAGGGAGGGAGGGAGGGAGGGAGGGAGGAAGGAAGGAAGGAAGGAAGGAAGGAAGGAAGGAAGGAAGGAAGGAAGGAAGGAAGGAAGGAAGGAAGGGAAGGAAGGAAGGAAGGAAGGAAGGAAGGAAGGAAGGAAGGAAAGGAAGGAAGGAAGGAAACCTAAGCTTGACTCTTCCTCATTGTTTCCTAGCCATCTTTCAATATCTTGAAAGCCACTTTAACACTTTCAAGGCAGTAGTAATTCTGTCAGGTTGTGATAGAATCATTACAGTAACAGCTAGCTACCAACTTAAATCTCAAAATTTACATCCCAGGAATCCTTGAACACTGAGAATATTTCTGAGGTCCACTTAGCCGAAATAAAATATTGTATGGCTAAAATGTGGAGCAAATGCTATTTAGTAACAGTGCAAAATCAGTACCACAGATATCATTTTGTGTGGTTTGGATGTATACAGAACTGGAATGTCAAAAAAAAGTAATGACTTAGCATCACCTACGTAACAAGAGGCCTTGTATGTAAAGAGGCCTTGTGCGAAAAGAGTGGGGACATTATAAGTCCCACTCTCTTTCTTTATTTACTGAATTAATTACTAATCAAATTTTCCTTGGATAGATAAGGAAAATCCAATATAGTAATTATATAAAATAGTAAATCTTTTTTTTCATCAGTGAAATTTTATCTTAAGGGGTCAGAAAGATAGTGACTAGGAGTGTTTGCTTTGCACATGACTCACCCAGGTTCTATCCCTGGCATAACACATGGTCCTCTGAGCCAGCCAAGAGTGATTCCTGAGTGTAGAACCAGGAGTATGCCCTGAGCACAGTTAGGTGCAGCCAAAATCAACAAACAAACAAAAATTTAACTCAAAAGTGCATGATAGAATGAAAATTTAATTATTTTCTCCCCATTGGGTGGAAATTATTTCTTTCAAAACTTTATTTTATTAAGGAACCATAAATTACAAAGTAATTCATAGTTGAGTTTTTGATACATAATATTCTATCACCAACACCACCACCAGCGCCAAATTCCCTCCACCAATGTTCCTAGATTTTCTCTCCAACCCTGCAGCCCCAGCCCTTGTCTTGCCACTTTTCTTTCTTTGTTTTAGGACCACATCCAGCAATGCTCGGAGGGTTACTCCTGACGCTGCACTCAGTAATTACTCCTGGCTGTGCATCGGGCAACATAAGGGTTGCCAAGAATAAACCCAAGTTGGCTGTGTGAAAGGCAGTTGCTTTACCCACTCTACTATTATTCCAGGCATGTCAGGCACCTTTTAAATTTAGTTATTAAAGTTTGAGTCTCATGATTTCAGTGTTAAATCTGGTAAAATTTAATTTAGTGGAATTTAATTGTCTTTGTAAATTTTGATTAGACAATGATTTGTAAATATCACACCAAAAAACACAATTATGAAAGACAAAACTGATGAACTGAAGTTTATCAAAATACTCTATTAAAGGAGTATAAAGCAAATCATTATATTTTGGGAATGCAAAAAATATATTTGCTAAAGGATATAACTAGATTACATAAGAAACAATATTAATAAAACAAGTTCATTTCAATGAACAAATATTCTATCATAACCTTCTTCAAAAAATACATTAATTGCATTTTTTGAAAAAACTAAACATTTTAGGCCATTAGTCATGATCGTAGACTTCCTAAGTGCAGATATCTTGGTTGACTTCATTGATTTATCTCTAAATATAGTAACGTTTACAATAACTATTAGTCATTTTTTTAACTAATACAAATAAGAAGAAAATATCCCAGTAACAGCAAATACCAGTGTGACTGAAGTATAAACTATATACAGGATAAATGCAGAAGGTAAAATTAGAGTTTAGATAGTCATCATGACCAGGACAAGAGTATCAGGAAGCAGAAACCACCAATAAGATTTTCACGTAGAATTCACATTATTTACATATTAGGTAGCTTACATATTAGGCCCACCACCCGGCAGAGCCTCACAACAAGCCAGAATACCACCCCACTCCCACGGGCACCGCCATTTTCCACATCCGAACTTCCCTCTCATCAGAACTACACCCAGCAGACCAGCCCATCACAGTCCGGATCATCGGCACCCCCTGCAGCAGTTTTTTCCTCAATTCAGCCCAGGTATGCTGGTCCAGAGACTCTCAGACATGGGGCAGAGATTTTCCTTGCTCTCCCTGTGTCCAGCCGTTCATGAGGCAGTCGGGAGGCATGGCGGGTCCTAGCCCTGGCCCACCACCCCAGCAGAGCCTCACAACAAGCCAGACGAACCCCCCCACACACACTCCACGGGCGCCGCCATTTTCCACATTTGGACTTCCCTGTCATCAGAACTCAACCCAGCCGACCAGCCCATCACAGCCCTGCAGCGTGGTTCATCAATAAATGCTTTATTTGGAGGTGTTCAAAGGAGTATGCCTCCCGCACGGCAAGCCTGGTAAGCTGCTCGTGTTGTATTTGATATGCCAAATACCAGTAACAATTATATTAGGTCATTCCCATGACCTAATATAATGGTTTGAGGCTCTTTATGTTCCTGTAGCAAGCCAATACCCTTGTGATTACTGGCATGAGACAGGACATGTGGAGATATTACTGGTGCCCGCTCTAGCAAATAGATGATGAACGGGAAGATCGTGAGGTAGCTTTTGAACGAGTGTGGTACACTCATCTCCAGCTTTAAAAGCTCACCAAAATGATTTTTTTTCCTTTTTTGGGTCACACCCAGCAATGCTCAGGGGTTACACCTGGGTCTGCATTCATGAATTACTCCTGACAGTGCTTGGGGACTATATGGGATGCTGGGAATTGAACCCAAGAAAGCCGTATGTAAGGCAAAGCCCCACGCACTGTACTTCCGCCTCCTGCTTGTCAGAAATACAGCCTTCTCTATATGTAATAAGGACAGTTGTTCAGAGCATAGACTCTGGAACAGTCTACCAAAATTTAAAGACCGTTTCTACCAATAGATAAATTGCCACATGCATTCAGCTCTAAATAATAACAACAAAAACATTGTGTTGGAACACTTAGTGACTGAAAGCCAATCATGAACAGCTTTATAATGGTCCATCACATGGTGACTCTAAAAAAGAAAATGACGAATAATAAGAATAATAATAAAAATTATGATTATTATTGTGGGGTTAAAGATTTTAACTATGCATAACACTTTATATCTAGATATTGTAAGCAAGACTATATTATTTAGTAAGTTACTTGTAGTGCCCTTGAGCAAAATTGTGTTTCTCTCAATAGTTTTGTTAGCAGTAATTTCCAAGTTAATTTAGGCTAGTCTTCCCAATTATAGTAACTCATTTTAATACTTAAAAAAAGAAAAGGTCATAAATATTTTATTAAATTGTAAATCTCTAATTTTGTCTTTCTTCCAATAACTATGCATTTTTAAATGGATTAGCTCTCTTATCATAGATATTGGTGGTCTTTTCATATATTTTAAATTAACAAAATTAAAAGATATGATCATTGAAGCAAACACTTCAAAGAGTAAGTGTTCAGTTGTTTTCTTACTTTAAAGTACTCCTGTCTCAGATTTCCACAAATTCCAATCCAGATGAACAATATTCATGAAAAGGCCCACTGCACATTTTATTATTCATAGTTTAGATGTCTTTCCATTCAAACAAAGAAGCATATTGTCTTCTAACTGAGACACCTGGAAAGTGTGTGAAGTACAAAGACCAAGATTCAAGAGTCTGTAGTGTAGTCAACAGGCAACTATTATTTTTGCATGTGATAGGAGACTGTCAGCTTCAAACACGGGACATTCTTGAAGGAGATTAGTCCAAATTACATTTTATTACATTGGCCCACTTGGATGGCCTAAACTTCATATACTTCTTATTCTAATAGAATTCCAACAGAGGCATTAATATATTGTTTATGACATGTTTGGAGTTCTTGTGTTATCAGCAGGCATTCATGAAAGAAGCTTCAAACAGTATCAGATAACAGGGAGCTGGATGTTGGCTTTTGTACAGCACAGGGGATTTTTATCATCTTGTTGAACCAGTGGCAGTGATTAAATTAAACTGTCTGAACAAAGCTTTTGCATGTCAGACTGTTGAATGGCAAAATGAAAGAGTGACACACTTCAGAGATCAGAGGGAAAGAGAGAGGGTTAGAAAAACACAGTTACATAATTCCTTATTTACAACCTCCTGCAACAAAATCAAGAGTTAAGGATAGTATCCATTTCACTTTGTCTTTAAACTTTTCAGTATCATTTCATTGTTTTTCTAAGCACATTTCCCTGCATTCTTTTTTCACATCACATGCTTATTTACACTTGATTTTTTGACTAAACGAAGAGTTAGTTTGAAGTTTTAACGTTTTCCCCACTTCTTTAGGCAAAGATTTTCTTGTATTTGTTTTAATCTCTGAATTTTCTATTATTTCCAGATGAAATGTTTTATAAAGAAAAATCTCAGGAGATTAAGATGTTTTCATAATTTACAAGCACAGTTTTCATTTGGAGAGACAAACACAAGGGCCCTTATTTTTCCATTTAAAGAGATAAATCAAACTTTTGAAATACAAGTTTTATGCCATAGAACCAAAGTGAAATTGTTTTTATAAGCTGAAATAACGAGAAAGAGTTCACTGAGAAGTTCATTTCCATAAACGTTTTAGGCATCCAATGTATCTCGGAATCAAAGTAAGCTTTATATGGATCTGTGCTTCCTCTCCATTTAAACTTTTAAATTAACAAACTGTTCAACATTTTTCATTGTTATCATCTTTATTAGTTGAAGACTGTTCCATTAGTATTAAGAAAACAAACAACATAAAACTGAGTGATATCCAGAGAAAGCAAATCTGCGTTTTACAGCTATTTCCACTCCAAAATCTATATAAGCCCATTTTTTTAGGGTGGGTAGTTTTAAAATAATTTTTTATTTTATTTACATTTTATTTCATTAAAGCACCATGATTTATAAAGTTATCCATAGTTCAGGGTTTTTTGCCTACACTGCTGCAGCACCAATTACCCGTGTCAACTTCCCTCCCCCCCAGGTTCCCTCTCCTACACCTCACCCCCAGCCTGTCCTCTTGACAGACACCTTGTAAAGTTTGGTTATTAAAGTCTGGCTCTCATGACTTCAGTGTCGTTGACTCTTTGGTTTGGATACTCAGTGCTCTCTCTCTCTTTCTTTCACTCTCTCATTTTGTGCATCCTAGTTTGCAATACATACACTGAGGGGTCATCATGCATATCCCTTTATCTACTTTCAATACTCAGTTCTTCCACTAACATTATAAAACACTTGAAATCCAATTCCACTTGAGATATTTAGTGACAGAAAAACAGTATAGAAAAAAATACTGAAGAAAAGTCAATTTGTCTTCTTACAATCCTCCACTGCAAATAACCACGTCAAGTATATATACTTGACAAGTTTATTTCTTGTGTTAACCCACTAAGTGTACAGGACTTTAAGTAAATTAAGTGACATATAAATGACTGACAAAGGACACTCTTGCTTGAGTATAAATAAAGCAACAGGGATATTTTGAAATCGTTATATGGACTAACTCGTTTTTTATTAGACTAGAAATATTCTCTTTTAGAACTCTATGGGGAGACCATGAACATCTCCATCACATAGCTGGGAATTGTAGAACTGGCCACCTTCAGCATTGGGATGGGAAGGCGAGGGAGATAAGTGGGTACCCCACTTAGAATTCTAATTCCCACTTCTGGATCATTTAATTTGTGGTGTGATATAAAATCCCCTCTATTTTCCCTAACTGAAGTTGCTTGAAATCTTGTTAACATTCAAATATGTCATTCTGGGTATGACATGAGCAATTTATCTTCAGCAATAGGATTAAAGGTATAAGAGAATAATCATATTTTCTTTCAGTGATTACGGGAGAGCCTGGCAAGCTACCCATGTCATATTTGATATGCCAAAAACCAGTAATAATTATAGATCTCATTCCCATGATCTGAAGGAATGGTTTGAGGTTCTTCATGTTCCTGGAGCGAGCAGGTGCCCTTGGGCTACACTAGCATGTGACAGGACATATGGAGATGTTACTGGTACCCGCTCGAGCAAATCGATGAACAACGAGAAGACAAGTGATACAAGTGAAGTGATACAGGTGATACACATTTTAGTATTATTTGGGATTTTGGAGAAAGAAAAAATACATGTGCAATGTTTAAAAATAGAGATTTTTTTTAGATCTAGAGAGATATACAGCAAATAGGGCACTTGCCTTTGTATAACTGTCCAAGGTTAGATCCCTATCAAAGGATATAGTCCCCTTAGCAACACCAGAAGTATACTCTGGGCACATCCAGGTCTAGACTCAAAACAAAACAGAACAAAATGAAAGAAACCAAAAGAATGGATTTTTGTGTGTGTGTGATACAGAAGCTTCTTTATTTGACATAGTCTCAAATATCAAATATCTTGTTTATCTTTTCTCCCATTTGGTAGATCAATGACTTTGAATCAGTGAAGATGCCTCTTGATTCAATGTTATAAAGGGCCTTGACCTTTTCGCAGTATAGTTTAAGTATTTAGGTCTGATACCAAGGTCTTTAATCTATTTTGAACTTAATTTCGTGCATTCCCTCTTCAGCCCATTCCAGACACCTGGTGGCCCGGCTCATGAACTGCCTCAGAGCTCTCAGCCATGATGCAGACTCAGACACACGGTGGAGAGCTGCCATTCGGCTCTCCCTAGCTCAGCTGACCATGAGGCTCCTAGGAGGCAAGAAGGGTTTTGGGAGTGGCCCATCACCTCTGTAGAGCCTTAGAAGCAGCTGGATGAGACTCGCTCACCATAATAACTGCCATTTTTATGGTCTGGACCCAGTACATCAAACTAGTGGATCCAATCATGTTCTAGAATATATTACAATCTACAGTGTGTAAAAAGGGAAGTGAGAAGGAGAGAGAAAAAGAGAGAAAGGAGATAAAGAACCTGCCATGGGGGGGGCAGAGCTATAGCCCAGTGGGTAGGGCGTTTGCCTTGCAAGCAGATGGCCTGGGTTCAATACCCGGCATCCCATATGGTTCCCAAGCACCGCCAGGAGTAGTTCCTGAGTGCAGAGCCAGGAGTAACCCTTGAGCATCGCTGGGTGGACCCAAAAAGCAAATTAAAAAAAAAAAAAGAGGAAAACTCAAGTTACAAAGTAACATCTTTATTTTAAAAACAGTTGATAATGAGATACCACTTTACACCACAGAGACTGGCACATATTCAAAAGAGCAAGAACAACAAGTGCTGGCGTGGATGTGGGGAAAAGGGGACACTCATCCATTGTTGGTGGGAATGCCGGCTGGTACAGCCTTTCTGGAAAACAATATGGACATTCCTCCAAACACTAGAAATTGAACTCCCATTTGACCCAGCCATACCACTCCTGGGAATCTACTCTGGGAAACCAAAAATACGCAGCCGGGAACACCATCCCTACTTTTATGTTCATAGCAGCATTATTCACAATAGCCAGAATCTGGAAGCAACCAGAGTGCGCGAAAATCGATGATTGGATAAAAAGCTTTGGTACATCTACACAATGGTATACTATGCAGCTGTTAGGAAAAATGAAGTTATAAAATTTGCCTATAAATGGATGGACATGGAGAAGATTATGTTGAGCGAAATTAGCCAGAAGGAGAGAGAGAGATACAGAATGACTGCATTTATCTGCATAACATAAATATATATGTACATATTAAGACACCAATATCCAAGGTCAAATGAAACATACATCAGGAGGTCTTGTCAAAGGTGGAAATTATCACAAACGTGTGGGAGTCAGAGGCTAGGTAAGACAGAAAATGGAACAGTGTGCTAACAATTGTCGAGGGTACTAATGCCAACCTAGAACTAAGCATTAAATAGAGGCAAAAAGATACACATGACAACCCTTTAATGTATGTTCTGTAATCCATAGTCTGGAGGGAAAGGAAAAGAGAAAGAAAGAGAAACGGAAAGAAATAAAGAACCTGCCATGGAGGAGGGCTGGGGGAGGGGGAGGGAACCAGGGACATTGGTGGTGGGAGATGGGCACTGGTGGCGGGATGGGTGCTGGAACACTGTATGACCAAAACCCAAATATTAACTTTTTAATTGTATATCTTTGTAATTGTAAAAATAAAAAAAAATTTAAAAAAACAGTTGATAGCTATGCACTTGTCTTTGCATATACACACATATGCCCTCCTATGTTGTGATCTATGAAGAGAAATTTTAAGGTTGTAACAAAAGGGCCCAAGTAGTAATAGAGTGGGGTGCGCCGTTTATGCAGCCAACCAGGGTTTAATCCCTGCATCCCATATGGTCCCCCAAGCACCACTAGGAGTAATTCCTGAGTGCAGAGCAAGGAGTTAACCCCTGAGGATCTCTGGACCCAAAATGCCAAAAAATGAAATAACTAACAATACTTTTCAGAGTGAAATTATTCATTTCACATAGGGTTTTATTTTGCTTAACATCATACTTGTTGGGTTTTTTGGTCTTTTTTTTTTTTTTTTTTTTTTTTGCTTTTTGGGTCACACCCAGCAATGCTCAAGGGTTACTCCTGGCTCTACACTCAGCAATTACTCCTGGCAGTACTCGGGAAATCATATGGGCTGCCTTGGCCGCATGCAAGGCAAACGCTCTACCTGTTGTGCTGTCGCTCTGGCCCCAACATTTTATTTGTTACCTTTCATGAGCTCATAAGGCTTTAGTAGAGGGTGCAACCTTTGATTATTTAAGGAAACTAAATATTTTAGATGTTGAAAATAGCAGCTTGTGACTGTAAGAAGGAAAAAAGAATAAGAAAAGCAGCATATACAAAAGCTCAGAAGCAGCAGCATTAAAAGAAATGGCCTGGTCTGCCAAGAAAATACCAAATTAATTCAATATAAGCGATACTTGTTTTGCAAAGCTGTATGTTCCTAAAAATGGATCCTTAAATGTACCCTCATAAAACCAGCAATATTTCACAATGTCTTCATTATAATTGTGTTTGGGGGCAACAGACAGGGAAATATATTTGTTCCACAGAACTTTGCTGAACAAATTACAACTATGACCAAATTTCATTAGAATCATAGTAGCAACGATGCCCTGCTATAATAATTTTTAAAATAAAATTATGTTTCAGGTAGTAAAAAAATGAACATTAATATGGTACTTATTAGCATACAAGAACCTGGAAGTATATAAATCAACACATAAATATGTATTAAGTTATAAATTTAACCTTTTAACCTTTATTCTTATAATTTTTAATGAAAATTTTCATAAGCATCTCTCTACGCCAAGAGCCGAGATTTTGGAATTATATTGACAAAATTGTTAGCGTTGAGACTATTTGTGTATCAAGACATAGGAATAACATCTTAACTCCTCATCTTAGATGTGGAAAAATGAGATCTTGAAAGATGAATGCATAAATCTTTTCTCTCTTTATAATCTTTTCTCTGTCTTTACTGCCCTAAACTGTAATGAACAGGGAAAGTATTCACAAACTGCAGAGAGCAGATGGGATGTGTGTAGGCTTTGCATGCCGAAGGTCCAGATTCAATTCCCAGTATCACATGACCCCCCAGCGCCACTCCTAAACACTGATTCCCCAGGCAGGGCATTAGAGATCATACAATGGGTAGCTCACTTGCCTTGTTCATGGCTGACCCGGGTTCTAGCCTATATAACCTCCTGATCCAGCCAGGAGCAATCCCTGAGTGCAGAACCAGGAGTAAGCCCTGAGCATTGCTAGCTGTGTTCCAAAAACAGGCAAACAAACCCGAAAAACACAAATCCCTAAACTCAGAGACAGGAATCAGCACCTGAGAACCATCCAGTACGACTGGTCAAAAAAAAAGAAAAAGAAAAAAAATCCCCAAAATGAAATGGGGCTTTTTTTTCTTTTTTGGGTCACACCAGGCAATGGTCAGAGGTTACTCCTGGCGGTGCAGGAGGACCATATGGGATCAAACCCATGAGCAAGGCAAATGCCCTACACGCTGTGCTATCCTCTGGCCCTGGAAATGGGACTCTTAAAAGTTAACAAAACTCGTGGAATTTGTCCTTTGTTCTTATAATGTGAGTTAGAGTGAGACTAATGTATTAATTAAGCCTATAAATAGGCTTCAGAGATATTTTAACTTTTCCCTTTCCTCCTAGCTTTTTAGAATAACTCAAATGGAGAAACAGATTCATGAAAAATAAAATATGAATGTTTTTCAAGTGGTATCTAAGGAGAAATTTAAAACAATAAAAACCAAACATGACAGTGTACTTAAAGACTTATATTGCAGAGTTAAAACGTGTTTCATTAAATCCTCAGAAATCAAAACCACAATATCTGCTCTCAAGGATCTGTTTTCTCCACTCAGTGAGATAACTGATGTAAATAAACTTTTGCTGCTAACTTTCCCACAAAAACACCAATTTGCATAATGATTACATAAGAAAGCGCAAGTGAGAGCAGCTACTTTAGAGTCTGGTAATGTACAGGAAGGTCTTCAGCATATTCTTTCCTTTTAGTCCCTCTGAGTTTTAATCAAGACGGTCCTCATAAACACTCTCAACTCACTGGTGCTAAACTTTAAAATAACAACATGTACATTTGGGGCCAGAGCAATAGAACAGAAGGTAGGGCATTCGACTTATATGACCCAGCTTTGATTCCCAGCATCCCATATGGTCCCCAAGCACCGCCAGGACTAATCCCCGAGTACAGAGCCAGGAGTAACCCATGAGCATCACCAAGTGTGACCCAAAAAGAAAAAAATGAATATATGCCTTTATACATTTAATATTATCCAGCATAAAGAGTGAAAATATCGGATTCATTTTAAAACATAGATGAATCTTTAGTCTTAAGTAAACTAAGCAAAAAGTGTATTAATAGTGTATGATTTCATACACATGAAATATTTAAAAGGGCAAATTCAGAGAGAGAAAATAGATTTGAGGTAATCAGAGACTTGGGAGATAGGTTAACCTCAGGTAAAACCAGGCTATTTAATGTTTTTAAGAATCTAAATGCTAAAATCTGTTTGACCACATTATATGTTGCAGGAAATATTAACATGTAGGTAAGAGGATGCTGCTTTTGACCCCATGGGGATGACTTATATGATGTGTGTTTTCTTTTCTCTCATAACCCAAATTGCTCAGCATTCCAAAATATGAAAGCTTGTGAACCAGTAGAATGCTTCATGTTTAACTCTAGTCAGCATGACCACTTATGAGAGCAGAACTTTACCCCACCCCCAACTGTAACACCATCCTGCAGAGCTCACTTCTCTAATTACTTTTTGTTTCCTTTTGGAGTCACACCAGGCAATACTCAGAGGCTACTCCTGACTCTGCACTCAGGAATTACTCCTAGAGGTGCTCAGGAGACTGTTGGAGGACATGTTTAGCTAATCTGGGAGTTTTGTTGTTTTGCTCACTCCCAGCTTAATCTTATTTAAGCCAAGGTTCATTCTAATGAGATCTCTCTTCTATGTAAACACTGCTAGAGGGTATGGCAGTTACAGAAGTCACCTTGATTGAATAACTTCTGACTTATACATCTACTAAATTTCTATGTTTTCTAGATTGGGCACAGCTCCTCTTTATACCCACTGCACCCAACGTGGGACAGTTAGAATTTACCAGGAGACTACCACCCTGGCTACGCTGAGACTAAAGGAAGACTATAGGAAGGATCATACTAGTTTGCTCTAAGCAGGTGAGTATGACCCTTTCAGTACATGAGAACAAGATACTCAGAATCACCCTGGTGCAGATAATAATAAGGACCTTGTGGGTACCATCTAGATTACATGAAGCTCATGAAGTTAAGATGTATTACTTTATATCAGCCCCCTCTCTCTCCAGTGTTTTACATAAGAGATAATCTCGGGATTAGTCCTTGGTGTAACCTTTGTTTATACCTGCAATAGGGTGTGGCACTATACTCTGTTTAGGGTTCTTTGTTGGCATGACAACCTTCCGATTGGATTACTTTGGTGTATATAAGGGGCTGACTTGAGGCCCCTTGACCTTTGCCTTTTGGTTCCTCAGCCTTCAGCTTTTGGCTCCCTGCGGCCTTTAGCTTTTGGCTTTTGGCCTTTTGCTCTTTGGCCTTTTGCTCCTTCTTCTGGATAGGACTCAGCTCGGGTGAGATTCTCTCTCTCTTTGGTGGGAGACTTAGGCTCTTTTGTATGGTCTAAGTTCGGACCAGAGCTAGAGTTTGTTTATTATATTGGATTGCTGTGGAAGAGCTTTTGTACTATTAAAAGCCATTTTTGGAACTGCACCGGATTCATGAGTTTTCATCTGTTCTCCCGGCGTCCTCGGAGGTAGAAGACAACCTCTGTCCTGACACTGTCGGGGACCCCGGCAGCGTTCCCGACAGGAGACCATATAGGGGTGCTGGGGCTTCTCCATGCACGCTCAAGGCAATTGCCCTACTCACTGTAATACCACTCCGGCCCTCTAATTTCAAAGTTTTAAAAGTGATTCAGACAAGTTGGCAGCTCACTGAACCTTTCATGGACTCTGTGTTAGAGTAGGAGGAAAAAGTGAGGAGGATAAAGGAGGATGTGACTTCAGAAGGGGAACAGATCTTGGTGATGGTTCTGCATCTTGATCATGGTGGTATTTACACAGAACCACACACGTGATAAAATGGCGGAAACTGAGCATTCTCATTGTACCTTTGTCAAGTTGTTGTGCTGGAATGACGTAAGAACTAGCCGTAGGAAGAAATGGAGTTAAGGGTCCATGGGAACACTCTGCATTATCCTAGTGATTTCCTGTGAATCTGACATTGTTTGAAAAGAAAAAGAAAACAATTTTTTACAGACAGAAGGGCCACTCCTAGCCCTGCTCAAAGTGCCAAGATGACAGGCTATTACCTTATACTGTACATCTCTCAGGCCCAAGAAATGCTTTTGATGGGGCAAAGAACTAAGCTCCACTTTAGCAGGATTCTAAATTCCTAGCTCCCTCAAAATAGCTGCCTTCAATTTCCTGCATCATCTCCAGGTTTTCTAAAGGAAAGAAGCCAAAGATCAAAGCTAAAGGTTAAGGGGCCAGAGCGATAGCCCAGCGGGTAGGGCATTTGCCTTGCACGCGCCGGACTGTGCCGGCCCGGGTTTGATTCCCGGCATCCCATATGGTCCCCCGAGCACCACCAGGAGTAATTCCTGAGTGCAGAGCCAGGAGTAACCCCTGAGCATTGCCGGGTGTGACCCAAAGAGAAAAAAAAAAAAAAAAAAATGGGTAGGGCCAACCATGCTTTTGGTCCTTTGAAGAAAAAAAAAATCCTATTCTTTTACCTACCATTTTATCCTCATTCCTAACATGACCTACAGCTCCACTTTTTAAAATTTGGTATTATAAGATCTCAAAGTAGCCCCCTCCATCTTGTCGGACCTGGTGGCCCTGCCGGGCGAAGCTGCCCACGGGCCAGCACAGGGCCTCACGGAAGGCTGGGGAGGCTGGCGCTCGGCCTGCGCCGGGCCTAGCTGACCATGGAACCCCGAGGAGGGCAGATGGGTTTTTGGGAGTGGGCCCGTCGCCTCTAAGGGGTCCCGGAAGCAGCCAGATGTGACTCGCCCACCACACTAGCCACCATGTTTGCTGTCCGGACGCTGTGAAACGGCCTCAGACCAGATCAACAGAGCAAAGCCAGTTCGAGCCCAGGTAGGCGGCTCCAAGAGGCGGGAATCACTGGGAAGTCGTCAGTGGAGGCGTGGTCGTCCCTTCCCCCTCCATCTTGTCGGACCTGGTGGCCCTGCCCGGGCGAGCTGCCCACGGGCCAGCACAGGGCCTCACGGAAGGCTGGGGAGGCTGGCGCCACGGCCTGCGCCGGGCCTAGCTGACCATGGAACCCCGAGGAGGGCAGATGGGTTTTGGGAGTGGGCCCGTCGCCTCTAAGGGGTCCCGGAAGCAGCCAGATGTGACTCGCCCACCACACTAGCCACCATGTTTGCTGTCCGGACGCTGAAAGCGGCCTCAGACCAGATCAACAGAGCAAAGCCAGTTCGAGCCCAGGTAGGCGGCTCCAAGAGGCGGGAATCACTGGGAAGTCGTCCAGTGGAGGCGTGGTCGTCCCTTCCCCCTCCATCTTGTCGGACCTGGTGGCCCTGCCGGCGAGCTGCCCACGGGCCAGCACAGGGCCTCACGGAAGGCTGGGGAGGCTGGCGCTCGGCCTGCGCCGGGCCTAGCTGACCATGGAACCCCGAGGAGAGCAGATGGGTTTTGGGAGTGGGCCGTCGCCTCTAAGGGGTCCCGGAAGCAGCCAGATGTGACTCGCCCACCACACTAGCCACCATATTTGCTGTCCGGACGCTGCGAAACGGCCTCAGACCAGATCAACAGAGCAAAGCCAGTTCGAGCCCAGGTAGGCGGCTCCAAGAGGCGGGAATCACCGGGAAGTCGTCAGTGGAGGCGTGGTCGTCCCTTCCCCCCTCCATCTTGTCGGACCTGGTGGCCCCTGCCGGGCGAGCTGCCCACGGGCCAGCACAGGGCCTCACGGAAGGCTGGGGAGGCTGGCGCTCGGCCTGCGCCGGGCCTAGCTGACCATGGAACCCCGAGGAGAGCAGATGGGTTTTGGGAGTGGGCCCGTCGCCTCTAAGGGGTCCCGGAAGCAGCCAGATGTGACTCGCCCACCACACTAGCCACCATATTTGCTGTCCGGGCGCTGCGAAACGGCCTCAGACCAGATCAACAGAGCAAAGCCAGTTCGAGCCCAGGTAGGCGGCTCCAAGAGGCGGGAATCACTGGGAAGTCGTCAGTGGAGGCGTGGTCGTCCCTTCCCCCCTCCATCTTGTCGGACCTGGTGGCCCTGCCGGCGAGCTGCCCACGGGCCAGCACAGGGCCTCACGGAAGGCTGGGGAGGCTGGCGCTCGGCCTGCGCCGGGCCTAGCTGACCATGGAACCCCGAGGAGGGCAGATGGGTTTTGGGAGTGGGCCCGTCGCCTCTAAGGGGTCCCGGAAGCAGCCAGATGTGACTCGCCCACCACACTAGCCACCATGTTTGCTGTCCGGACGCTGTGAAAGCGGCCTCAGACCAGATCAACAGAGCAAAGCCAGTTCGAGCCCAGGTAGGCGGCTCCAAGAGGCGGGAATCACTGGGAAGTCGTCCAGTGGAGGCGTGGTCGTCCCTTCCCCCTCCATCTTGTCGGACCTGGTGGCCCTGCCGGCAGCTGCCCACGGGCCAGCACAGGGCCTCACGGAAGGCTGGGGAGGCTGGCGCTCGGCCTGCGCCGGGCCTACCTGACCATGGAACCCCGAGGAGGGCAGATGGGTTTTGGGAGTGGGCCGTCGCCTCTAAGGGGTCCCGGAAGCAGCCAGATGTGACTCGCCCACCACACTAGCCACCATGTTTGCTGTCCGGACGCTGCGAAACGGCCTCAGACCAGATCAACAGAGCAAAGCCAGTTCGAGCCCAGGTAGGCGGCTCCAAGAGGCGGGAATCACTGGGAAGTCGTCCAGTGGAGGCGTGGTCGTCCCTTCCCCCTCCATCTTGTCGGACCTGGTGGCCCTGCCGGCGAGCTGCCCACGGGCCAGCACAGGGCCTCACGGAAGGCTGGGGAGGCTGGCGCTCGGCCTGCGCCGGGCCTAGCTGACCATGGAACCCCGAGGAGGGCAGATGGGTTTTGGGAGTGGGCCCGTCGCCTCTAAGGGGTCCCGGAAGCAGCCAGATGTGACTCGCCCACCACACTAGCCACCATGTTTGCTGTCCGGATGCTGTGAAACGGCCTCAGACCAGATCAACAGAGCAAAAGCCAGTTCGAGCCCAGGTAGGCGGCTCCAAGAGGCGGGAATCACTGGGAAGTCGTCAGTGGAGGCGTGGTCGTCCCTTCCCCCTCCATCTTGTCGGACCTGGTGGCCCTGCCGGGCGAGCTGCCCACGGGCCAGCACAGGGCCTCACGGAAGGCTGGGGAGGCTGGCGCTCGGCCTGCGCCGGGCCTAGCTGACCATGGAACCCCGAGGAGGGCAGATGGGTTTTGGGAGTGGGCCCGTCGCCTCTAAGGGGTCCCGGAAGCAGCCAGATGTGACTCGCCCACCACACTAGCCACCATGTTTGCTGTCCGGACGCTGCGAAGCGGCCTCAGACCAGATCAACAGAGCAAAGCCAGTTCGAGCCCAGGTAGGCGGCTCCAAGAGGCGGGAATCACCGGGAAGTCGTCAGTGGAGGCGTGGTCGTCCCTTCCCCCCTCCATCTTGTCGGACCTGGTGGCCCTGCCGGCGAGCTGCCCACGGGCCAGCACAGGGCCTCACGGAAGGCTGGGGAGGCTGGCGCTCGGCCTGCGCCGGGCCTAGCTGACCATGGAACCCCGAGGAGGGCAGATGGGTTTTGGGAGTGGGCCCGTCGCCTCTAAGGGGTCCCGGAAGCAGCCAGATGTGACTCGCCCACCACACTAGCCACCATGTTTGCTGTCCAGGCGCTGTGAAACGGCCTCAGACCAGATCAACAGAGCAAAAGCCAGTTCGAGGCCCAGGTCCGCGCGCCGCAAGCCGCCGCTGAGGTCCACTAAAATAGTGAAACAGTAATGTCTTTTAATGCATTGCAGTCAACGAAGAGCAGGAAAGTTTGTTGGGAAGGAGATATAAAGAGGAAAGAAATGACATACAGAACTCGCCAAGTGGTTGAGGTGCGGGAGCGGGGAGGGAGGTGGGGTCATTGGTGATGGGAGATGGGTTTGGGCGGAGGGTGCGTGTTGGAACACTGTAGAACCAAAGCTCTACCTAGCATCTTTCAATAAAAAAAAAAAAAAGGTGGAAAAAAAAAAAAAAAACACAAAAACCTTAACCAATTAGGGACACAACTTGTCTAAATGGGGGAAGGACCCAATTCATAAAATGAACACCAAAACAAATTTTTATTTAAAAGCATGTTATTCCTAACTTCATAAATCAAAATCTGGTGTTTTGAGGTTACATCCAGCAGGGCTCAGGGCTTACTCTGAGCTCTGAACTCAGTGATAACTCCTGGTGGGCCTCAGCAGACCTTAAGAAGTACCTGGAATAGAACCTGGGTCAGTGGTGGACAAGTGCCCCACTCACTGTACTCTCTTCCACCTACTTCCAAAATTTTATGCTCCCTTACAAATTTTATCTTTAAAGACCTCTTTTACGTCTTACCAAAAGTGGAAATTACCGCAAACGTGAGGGAGTCAGAGGTTAGGTAAGACAGAAAAGGGAACATGTGTGAATAAATGTCGAAAGGGCTAATACCAACATAGAACTGAGCATTAAATACAGGCAAAAAAATGCACATGATGGCCTCTAAGTGTATATAGTGCAACCCCCAATGTGTAAGAGAAGGAAAAGGGAGAGAAGGAGAGAGAAAAGAGATAAAGAACCTGCCATTTAGGCAGGCTATGGGAGGGGGAGGAATTTGGGGCATTGGTGGTGGGAAATGGGCACTGGTGGAGGCGGGGTGCTGGAACACTATGTGACCGAAACCTCTAAACATGAACAACGTTGTAATTGTATATCTCATGGTGGTATAATAAAATATTTAATAATAAAAAAAAAAAAAAAAAAAAAAAAAAAAAAGATCTCAAAGTAAAGAAGCCCTGAGTTCTGTAGTGGGACTTCCAAAGCCAGACAGAATTCAGACAACTGGGACAATTTGCTGTCCTTCATGATTAAGACTTACCTTCACCTTCCACATTTAAACTCGCTCTGGACCATGTATAAGCTTTTCAAACACAGACTTAAGACTTTCTTTTCTGTCTTCATAAATGCAAAACACTCGGGTCGGAGTGATAGCACAGTGGGTAGGGCGTTTGCCTTGCACACTGTCAACCCGGGTTCAATCCTTGGCATCCCATATGTTCCCCTCGAACACCACCAGGAGTAATTCCTGAGTGCAGAGCCAGGAGTAAGCCCCGAGCATTGCCAGGTGTGACCCAAAAAAAAAAAAGAAGAAAAAAAAATTAAAACACTCTCTCATTTTTTTCTCTCCATAATTTTCTAAGGAACTTCTCCATATTCCTTCTTAAAAAAGAATGTTGGGGGCTGGAGCGATAGCCCCACGGGTAGGGGCGTTTGCCTTGCACGCGGCTGGCCCATGCCGGCCCGGGTTCAATCCCTGGCACCCCATATGGTCCCCGAACACTGCCAGGAGTAACCCCTGAGCATCACCGGGTGTGACCCAAAAAGCAAAAAAATAAATAAAATAAAAATAAAATTAAAAAAAAGAATGTTGGGTCAGAGAGATAGTACAGAAGGTAGGACATTTGCCTTGCATAGGCTGACCTGAGTTCAATCCCCAGCATCCCATATAGTCCTCAGAGAGTAAATCCTGAGTGCAGAGCCAGGAGAAACCCCTGAGCATGGTGGAGTATGACCCAAATAGTAAAACAAAAAAAAGTTTTGTATTGCTTTAATCACATTAATTTTCATGTTCTTTTATTCAATATTTATGCGCTTTATTATTTTTTAAATGTTATTATACCACCGTGAGATATATAATTACAAAGATATTCATGTTTGGGTTTCAGTCATACAGTGTTCCAGCACCCATCCCTCCACCAGTGCCCATTTCCCACCACAAATGTCTCTGATTCCCTCCCCTCTCCCCTAGTCTGCCACTATGGCGGTTCTTTTTTTATTTTTTTTTATTTTTACAATTACAAAGATATACAATTAAAAAGTTCATATTTGGGTTTTGGTCATACAGTGTTCCAGCACCCAACCTGCCACCAGTGCCCATCTCCCACCACCAACGCTCCCGGTTCCCTCCACCCTCCCCAGCCCTGCTCCATGGCAGGTTCTTTATTTCTTTCCCTTTCTCTCTCTTTCCCTTTTCCTTCCCCTCCAGACTATGGATTACAGAACATACATTAAAGGGTTGTCATGTGTATCTTTTTTATGGCAGGTTCTTTATCTCTTTTCTCTCTGTCTCTCTGTCTCTTTCTCTCTGTCTGTCTCTCTCTCTCTCCCTCTCTCTCTCCCTTCCCTTACACATTGTGGATTTGAATACATATATTTAGAGGTTATCATGTGTATCTTTTTGCCTGTATTTAATGCTAAGTTCTAGGTTTTTCATGTTCTTTTGACCACAAACTTTTTCTCAAACCTGGACAGTTTTTTAAAAAAATAAAATTAGGGCCGGGCGATAGCCCAGCGGGTAGGGCGTTTGCCTTGCACGCGGCCGGCCTGTGCCGGCCAGGTTCGATCCCGGCGTCCCATATGGTCCCCCTGAGTAATTCCTGAGTGCAGAACCAGGAGTAACCCTGAGCATTGCCGGGTGTGACCCAAAAAGCAAAAATAAATAAATAAATAAATAAATAAATAAATAAATAAATAAATAAATAAATAAATAAATAAATAAAATTAAAAAAAATTATCCAGCACTGTGATTCACAAAGTTATTCATAGTTGAGTTTCAAGCTCTCGGGCATACAGTGTTCCAGTACCAAGTGCAACACCACCGTCAACTGCCCTTCCCAATTCTGCCTCCCCGCCAGCCACATTCTGAAGTTGGGTTGTTGGTTTTATACCCAGATTTGTTGAAATTTAGTGATATTTGCTTTCTCTGAGGGCTGTGGGTGACACACCTGACAGTGCTCAGGAGCTATTCTTGATGGCTTTGTTCTCAAGTAGGACCCCTGGCAGTGCTCGGGGGAGGAGAGAAACTATATATATAGTGATTTAAACCAGGTTGGCAAGATGCAAGACACGCACCTAAGTCCTCTATTATCTCTCTGGCCCCTATCCTTGCTTTCTAAATTTCTTTAATCAATAATTTTCAAAAAGCAGAGAGCATAAATATAATTCCTAGTTATATAATCTGTTTTAAGTACTTTAAATTTAAAAAAAGGAACAATATAAAAGGTCATAGTTGTACTGATAGGAATAAAATATAAGAAAAAAGTTTAAAGGATTTCAGAACATGAGAGACTGGTGGACTGAAGGATGGATTTTTCAGTCTCCACAACAGAACGCCTATAAGGATATGGGATTACATTGCTAAAGGAATAATTCTAAACTCTACCAGGAAACAAATTAGCAAATATTATCAATGACAATGAATGAAACAAGCAGTATAAAACAATTTACCTTCTTTCTTTAACTAAGACCTACACTTTTCTTCAGATGAAAAATCAGTAATGGAATAATTACCAGCTGACATAAGAAAAAAAACAAGATTCAGTGACTTACAAACTAGAAACAGATGTTTTGAAAGTTATTTACCACATGGTTTGATGTGGTATTGTTTGGAACGCAGAAAAATTGAAAACAACCTAAATGTTAATCAAAGTGGATAGAACATAATTTAGAAGTTTAGAACTAATGAATATATATATATAGTCATGGAGAGATGATCATGGCTTATTATTGCACTAAATATAATTTATTCAATACGTAACATGTATCATGGAATTATATTTTTGAAGTATTTGTATGCATGTATGTATACATACACATGTATGTAAATATACATATATAGAGATAGATAGATAGATAGATAGATAGATAGATAGATAGATATAGAGAAATAGACAGACAGCCAGACAGATGATAGATAGATGATAGAGAGAGAGGGATGGATGGATGGATGGGTGGAGTGGATGGATGGATGGATGGATGGATGGATGGATGGATGGATGGATGGATGGATGGATGGATGGATGGATGGATGGATGGATGGATGGATGGATGGATGGAAGAAGGATGAATAGATGGATGGATGGATGGATGGGCGGATGGATGGATGGACGGATGGATGGGATGGACAGGATGGACGAGATATACGGGATGGACGGGATGGGCCGGATGGACGGATGGACAGATGGACCGGGATGGACAGGATGGACAGGATGGACAGGATGGACAGGATGGACAAGACGGATGGATGGATGGATGGATGGATGGATGGATGGATGGATGGATGGGCCGGGATGGATGGATGGATGGGATGGGCCGGGATGGACGGATGGACAGATGGACAGATGGATGGATGGATGAATGGATGGAAGGATGGATGGATGGATGGATGATGGATGGATGGATGGGCCAGGATGGGCCGGGATGGACGGATAGATGGATGGATGGATGGGCCGGGATGGACAGGATGGACGGGATGGGCCGGGATGGATGGGCGGATGAGATGGATGGGATGGACCGGGATGGGCAGATGGAGCGGATGGATGGGATGGACAGGATGGAGCGGGATGGACGGGATGGATGGGCGGACCGGGCGGACGGGCGGATGGGCAGGCGGGCAGGCGGGCGGGCAGCGGACAGACGGACGGACGGATGGATGGATAGAGATAGAGATAAAGTGAAAATCACCTAGTTGTTGGAGTATTGATTTTCCCTAAGGAGTGAAACTGAAGAAAAAGTACATTAGTTATATTTTCCTATTAACAAATTAGCCCATGTGCTGCGGCCAAAACGAACTAGCATTTACTAATGCACTTTCTGTGGTTCTGAAATAAAGAAGCAGCTTAACTAAGAGTCCCTCACAGAATGCAACCAAAATATTAGCTGGGTCCCCTCAGGACTTAAATGGGGTGCTTAGCTTGATTTTTACAAGACTCATTTCCAAGCTCACTCATCAGCACAGAGTGCTTCATGTGACTCCCTGGTCTGCCAAGACCTCGCTCCTCCTCTGGGCTTTCCCAGGAAATAACCAAGTCTTCCTTACCTTGAGTCTGAACACCTAAAGACACAGTTAGCAACCAAGAAAGAACACCTCTAAGAGAGAAAAGCAAGTATGCAAAACAAATGCCAGGGGGTTATAACCTAATTTCAGGGTGAAGTCCCAGCTTTTGTAATGTGTTATTCATTTGAAAAGAGTTTACGCTCCAGGGAGATTACTGTTGGACAATGGACACCAATTAAGCACTGAGCTTTGGTAGATGCCAACCAGAGTGTTGTGGTACTGACATGTTTGTATTATTTGGAAATATTTGCTATAGCTTAATACAATTTTTGCAATGATGAAAATTAAAATCCAGTGACTAGGGTCATACTCAAATGGTGAGGTACATATGTAGCAAATGCAAGGCCCTCTTCAATCCCAGCCGACCTCCCGGCAAGGTCACCCATATATGGCACTAGTGGCCCTGGAGAAGCACCACTGGACACAGCGCTGGTGACCCCCAGCACTGCCAGGACTGCTCAAAGTGCAGTGATACTTTTAAATCCAGGTTCATGTAAGAATGATCCTTAATTTCTGCCATTTGATTCCTCTTATCGGTGAGCCTTTTCTGTTTGTTCACTTTTCCTTCTGTAGTTTGTCTTTGCAACATTTGAACAAATTTCCTAGAGCTTCTAACAGATTTTAAATTCCATTTTTTTGTTGCTTTGTACAAGAAGGAGGCTGGGACCAGGGAGAAGGAATTACACCATTTGGTACCCAGGGGCAACACCAGGCTCTGTGCTCAGAGGATCATGTGTGGTGCTGGGATTCAGTGCTGGGATTCAAACCATTAGCAAATGTCTTTTTTTTTTTTTTTTTTTTTGCTTCTTGGGTCACACCCAGCAATGCTCAGGGGTTTCTCCTGGCTCTGCACTCAGGAATTACTCCTGGCAGTGCTCGGAGGACCATGTGGGATGCCGGGGATCGAACCCTGGCCGGCATGGGCCAGCCGCATGCAAGGCAAACGCCCTACCTGCTGGGCTATTGCTCCAGCCCCATTAGCAAATGTCTTAACCTCCATGCTATCTTTTCAGCTCTATCTTTTTTCTATTTTTTTAAATTATCAGTAATTTATATGGGAAAACATTTTGGCATTCCCAGACCCCGAAATAACCTACCAAATCAAGCCCACAGTAATAGGCTGTAAAATGGGTCATGGTGTTAATGTGAAAGTGGATTTGTCTGTGCTAGTGGGTTCTTGAGGATTGTATGAAAGAATTACATACACTGGGGCGGAGCAATAGCCCAGCAGGTAGGGTGTTTGCCTTGCACGCGGCCGGCCTGTGCAGACCCCCGTTCGATCCCGGCATCCCATATGGTCCCCGAGCACCGCCAGGAGTAATTCCTGAGTGCAGAGCCAGGAGAAACCCCTGAGCGCCGCCGGGTGTGACCCAAAAAAGCAAAAAAAAAAAAAAAAAATTACATACAAAACTCAGAAGGTTGAGTAAGTCAGTTTAATATACAGAGGTTTCTGGGTCTCTTCCCCAATGTCTAGCCTCTCTGTAACCCATGAACAAATTCCTGGTCCTGTCCCACACAATCTACTCATATCCCACAATGGCCCGGTCCTGTTCCCGTGCTGCTCTCTCCTTGCCTGCCACTGGGCCTCCCAACTGTACCCCAGCAGTCCCTGTTGTCCTGTCCCGGCTTTCCCTAGTCTCCAGCCTCTACCCTGTACACTTGGGTGAGACTCTTGTGCTCAGTACCTTGCCCTGTACCTGGGCATCCGTGCCTTACCTGAACCTGGGCTATCCTGGGCATCCAAGCCCTACCTGAACCTGGGACTCTGAGCCTGGCCCTTCCTGTAGCAGCCCCTGCCTGGCCTTCCATGGCCTATCCCTACTGGGCCCTGTACCTGGACAGCTGCCCTACCTCATCCAAGGAGACAGGGAGGGAGCCGGTTGGGAGCAGTTGGCCAGAGAGTGAGAGCTCTTCCCTTCTCTTGTCTCTTCCTCTCTCTCTCTCTCTCTCTCTCTCTCTCTCTCTCTCTCTCTCTCTCTCTCTCTCTCTCTCTCTCTCTCTCTCTCTCTCTCTCTCTCTCTCTCTCTCTCTCTCTCTCTCTCTCTCTCTTTCTCTCTCTCCTCTCTTGTCTCTCTCTTCTCTCTTCTCTCTCCCTCTCTTCTCTTTCCTCTCTCTGGGGAGGAGCCTGGAGTTGCCTTTTATTTGTTGCAAATCCCACCCCCCAGGTTTCCCTTCTACATTTTGATTGGCTACCTAGACCACAGGTGGGATTAGCTACCTGAGACCTGCTGCTTTCCTCCTTAGCTCCTGCTGTATCAATGGTATCTACCTGCACAGACTGGAGCAGCAATGCTGCTCTCCATGCTGTGGATGCGTCGGACTTCATGGTTGCTGCAAAACAGACGCTGAATCGCGCTTCATCCTAACAGTGAAGATCCGCCTGTCTTAGTTTGTCCGATTGCCTGGTTGATGTTGGTGCGCTGTAGTCAAGGCTCCAGCATGCAGCGGTGACTATAAGTTTATCCAGCAAAACTCTACTTCTCCAGAGCTTCACTTAGTTCTCTTGAACTCAGCTTTCAACTATGGCTGGATGATTTTCCTTTTCTGGAAGCTCTTGTTGTCCTCAAGGGTCACGGGTCCCTGGCCAATGAGAGGCTCAGAGCTAAGATGAATGTAAATGGGGTCTGGGAGGTCAGCAGCACGCTTAGGTTCAACACAGCCTGGGGGCTTGTCAGCCCAGCACAGCTCCAGCAGCCTCCATGCCCCTGGGCTTTGCTCTTCAAGTCTAAAGAGCTCTGCAGATGGAAGTGGGTGGCCCACTCCAGCCCGGCCTTTTGCATCCACAAAATCCAGAACCCCTTCTCCTGCTTAGCTCCTCCAGTATCTTCTCTGCAGCCAGGTTCGTGGAGGGGGCCAAGACCTCGCCAATTCTAACCTGGATCCCCTCTTCATGCTGACCTTCACCCTACATCCCCTGTCCTTTCAAGTCCTCCAGCATCGCCTGACACATCTGTACCCGGTCGTGTGGGTGGCAGCCTGCTCTGGCTTCTCTGTCTCCTGCCACTGAAGCTCACCTCTCTTGGGCTGCCAGGAAACAGGTGGGCAGATCCTCTGTGGCTGGGCAAGAGGGGGAACCAGCAGGTGGGACCTGCACCGCAGGCACCCTGGCAGGCTTTGGTGTGGAGACATGAAGATGCGACACGCCTTCCTTCTTGGTTAGTACCAAGTAAGCAAAGTGTGTCCCCGCCCAGATGCGACACACCTTCCTTCTTGGTTAGTACCAAGTAAGCAAGTGTGTCCCCGCCCAGCACTCTCAGGACTGATCTTCAGCACAGTCTCACAGCAGGGGCACATCAAATGCATCCAACGGTCTTTGACCCTGAAAGAGCAAAGGTTACTGTGGGGTTGCCCACCCAGGGACACCAGATGTACCCAACAGTATCAGGACAGAAGTTCTCTTCTACCTCCAAGGCTGCCGGGAACGGATGAAAATTCATGAGTCGGCACA
The DNA here is from genome assembly GCA_021461705.1 of Cryptotis parvus. Classification (NCBI taxonomy): domain Eukaryota; kingdom Metazoa; phylum Chordata; class Mammalia; order Eulipotyphla; family Soricidae; genus Cryptotis; species Cryptotis parvus. The sequence goes on from JAJIBD010004106.1 coordinate 115,156, forward strand.
GTTCCAAAAAGGGTTTTTTTTTTTTTGCTTTTTGGGGTCACACCCAGCAATACTCAGGGGGTATCTCCTGGCTCTGCACTCAGGAATTACTCCTGGCAGTGCTTGGGGGACCATACGGGATGCCGGGGATGGAACCCGGGCGGGCATGGGCAGGCCATGTACAAGGAAAACACCCTATCCGCTAGACTATCACTCCGACCCCCCAAAAAAAGGCTTTTAATAGTTCAAAAGCTCTACCACCATAATCCAATATAATGAAGGAACTCGTGCTCTGGTCAGAACTTAGACCATACACGATAGCCCAGTTCTCCCACCAAAGAGAGAGAGAATCTCACCCGAGAGGAGTCCTACCCAAAAGAAGGGAACAAGTGTCTCAAGTCAGTCCCTTAATATACACCAAAGTAATCCTAACTGTTGACAGGAAGGGTCCTGTCAATAAAGAACCCTAAACAGCTTCTAGATAGTAGAAGAGTATAGAAGGGTGTTGTTACACCCTATTATAGGTATAAACAAAGGATTACGCCAAGGACTAATCTTTTTCTCTGAGATTAACTCTTATGTAAAACACTGGAGAGAGAGAGAGCTGGTATAAAGTAATACATCTTAATTTCATGGACTTCATTTAATCTAGATGGTACCCACAAGGTCCTTCTTATTTACTAACTGCACCAGGGTGATTCTGAGTATCTTGTTCTCCATATACTGAAAGGGTCACACGTTCCTGAGTGAGGGCAAACTAGTATGATCCTTCTTACAATCTTAAACGATAGTCTCAACATAGCCAGGATGGCAGTCTCCTGGTAAATTCTAACTGTCCCACCGTGGGTGCAGTGAGTATAAAGAGGAGTTGTGCCCAAACTAGATAACTTAGAAGTCTTAGTAGATGTATAAGTCAGAAGTTATTCAATCAAGGTGACTTCTGTAACTGCCACACCCTCTAGCAGTGTTTACATAGAAGAGAGATCTCATTAGAATGAACCTTGGCTTAAGAATATGTAAATAGATTAAGCTGTGAGCAAGGCTCCCAAGCCAGCTAAGCCTGTCATCCAACAGGTTACTCTTTGGCTCTGCACATAACTTGAAGCAGCCTATGCTGCTTTCCCAGATTCTCCCAAAGTGGTTTCTTTCACTTGCACTCCTTAGCACTGGGCACCTGGTGGAAGAGGGTGTTTTTAAGGGAGTAGATGTTGTGTGTGTTCTCAATAGTGAGGTCATTTCATAAAGCCTGGTAAATTGTAAGCATTTATAATTTCATAAGCATTTATACCCCCTCAGTGAATGTACTATAAGTCACAATGTAAGAGAGAGAGAGAGAGAGAGAAAAGACGTAAAGTGCCTGCCATAGCATAGAGGCAGGCTGGGGGAGAGGGGAGGGAATTGGGGACATTGGTGGTGGGAAAAGGGCACTGGTGGAAGGATGGGTGTGGAACACTGAATTACTGAAACCCCAAAAAGAACATCTTTGTAATTGTATATCTCACGGTGGTATAATAAAAATATTTTTAAAGCGTTTTTGTGAGGTTTTTCTTTTTTGGGGGGCACATCTGACTGTGCTCAGGGCTTACTCCTGGTACTGTACTAAGGATCACTCCAGGCAGTGCTCAGGGAATCATATGTGATACCTGGGATTTAACTCCAGGGGGCTGCATGTAAGGCAAAGTCTTGCCCTCTGGCCCCAAGGTGCAGTTTTTTGAAGCTAGAGAGATAGAGTAAGGATTAAGATTCTTGCCTTATATACATACAACCCCAATTCAATACTCAACACTGTGCTGTCCCTCAAGCACCACCAGGAGTGACCCCTAATCACAAGGCCAACAGTAGCTCCTGAGAATCACCAGGTATATCCCAACACCCCCCACATCCCAAAAGAAGTAGTTCTAGATCTGTTCTTTGTCTCTGGAGCTGGTAGGCACAAATACGCACCTTGCCTTCAAGTCCACCAAACTGGGCAGCAGCTCCAAAGAGTTGCATCCCAGTCAGCCTTCTTTCCCATCATTGCCTGGCCCCGGGCCACTGCTCCCTGTCGAAGAAAGCATCACTATCAGCTCCCTGAACACCCCTGATTTCCTGTCATCAGTAAAATCAGACACCAAGGTAGGACTTTCACATAAAAGCTAAGAGGCAAAATGAAATTTTCTGAAAAAAGTAGGGTACCTAGACTAAATTTTCAGAAGTTCAATAGCAACTGAAATATATCTTATGCAAATGTTTTGTTTAATACCCAAGTAGATTGATAATATTTTTAGTAAGCAGCTTCCATTACCCCAGGGCAAATTGAGATGAATGAACATCTATTAAGTAATGAATGATATATATGCATAAATCTATTCAGGAGAGACTTTTTAATCATTTTAACCACAGCAAGAAATTTACAATATTATTAGTGATTATCATTAGGGCTATAATAATAATATATAAATAGAAGTTTTCATCTTTCTGGGAATTTAGAAGCATTAACTATCTAATCTTCCCTGTGGCTCCTAGAGGTTTTTACTTAGTATTGGCTTTTTCTTTTTAAAGTGATGTTATGTTTACAAGGTAGTATTCTTTGAAATCATCTGTAATGGCTTTTGTAACAGCACAGGTCCTTGAGCGAGATTATTGGGGTTCAAATAGCCACCCAGTCATTTATCTTGGGAGATTTTTGTAAATTCTCTGGTGTCTGTTTCCTCGTTCCTAACATGGAAGAGATTCAAAGTGGTGTATATCATCATGGAATTTTTATAAGGATTTAATAATCTCATACCGACAAAACTCTTAGGTCAGGGTGCCTGATACAACACCAAGATACAACACCGAGAAGGAAAGTGCAACTGGGCTTGACACGTGATGATTTCCTCTGCCTAGACTTTTCCAAATCGAATCTCTATGTGTGCGACTGACTTTGGTTTTTAGGTTTCATTTAGGAATGCTTGATTCCAGAAAACAGCATTACAATTCCCTAAAAACTAGGCATGGGTTCCTTTGTATTATAGCAGTGACACAGTGAGCACATCTCATTTGTTATTCTTGGTTAGTCTGTGAACTCCCTGAAAATAAAGTTAGTGGGAAAAATTTGGCACACTGGTGGTGGTACATACCTAGTATTTGATCCCTGGAACCTCAAATTCCCTGGTGTCACCCCTAAACCTAAAGCCTTCTAGGAGTAGCCCCCAAGCAGCTCCAAATGTCATCCCAAGCCCAAAATTACTTACTGGGAAAAGACATGATATTCAGTTACAATAATGTCCTCGTTCTATGTTCTTACACAGCAAGCAAAGAACAAGATAGATAAACACTTATTGACAAAATGAAAGGATAAAAATCTCAGTAGTCAACTCTCAATTAAAGTTCACTTCAAAAGAGGGTACACTTCAAAAGTCTTTTACTGGGAAAATCTGAACAGAGAGGAAGAAAGCAAAATAAAAGTAAATTTTTTACTGTTTTTTTTTTTTGGGTCACACCCGGCAATGCGCGAGGTGTTTCTCCTGGCTCTGCACTCAGGAATCACTCCTGGCGGTGCTCGGGGACCATATGGGATGCCGGGGGATCGAACCCGGGCTGGCATGGGCCAGCTGCGTGCAAGGCAAATGTCCTACTCGCTGAGCTATCACTCTGGCCCCAAAGTAAATTTTTTTAAAGCTGGACACTGGACAGAGCCTCTTCTAACCTGCTAGGTGGGTCATCTGTAAGAATTTCCTGTAGAAATAGGAAGGCGAAATGTCTTAGAAGCTGTCTGTCTCTCATTATTGTTGTTATTGACGCTAAATAGTTTTGGACTAGTCATCATATTAATAGAAAGAGGTAGTCGCAGAATAAAGATAAGCAAATACCACTATATTGCAATTATGGAAATCAGAGTTGAGAAGTTAAATGCCACTCAAAGAGACAATTTTCTAGTTCAATAGAACTAAGGAATTCTTAGCTTTTAAACTGCCTTTTATCAGATGGAAGGAAGCACTATTGGAGAACTGGGAGATTAAATGTCAAGACAAAGGTGATATCTACATAGAGCAATCAAATCAGCCAAAGTGGAGTGAGCCCAATATACTTTGTTTCTTCCATGATGAGACTATACAATGATAAACCTCACCAAGTGTAGAGTGATCATACTGTTACAAATAATACCATGAAGCTCTTCAACAATCCAGTGACTTTGGCTATAATCTTACATTTATCATCTCTGGTCCTCCTTAAAATATAATTTAAAAAAATAGTGAAAATGACCAAATCTTCTAAGATTAGGAAAAACTTTTTGAATCAGAATTCCCACAACCACAGGTGCTTTCCAGAAATTACTGCTTGAGTAATCATTTTTACTAAAATTCACGTTTAGTGTTTTTGTTTTTTGTTTTTTTTTTTTTTTTTGTTTTTTTTTTTGCTTTTTGGGTCACACCCGACAATGCTCAGGGATTACTCCTGGCTCTGCACTCAGGAATTACTCCTGGCAGTGCTCAGGGGACCATATGGGATGCCGGGAATCGGACCCGGGCTGGCATAGGCCAGCCGCGTGCAAGGCAAACACCCTACCCGCTGGGCTATCGCTCCGGCCCCCATGTTTAGTTTTATAGTTAAAATATACATCTTATATATTAAATGTATATATTAGAATACATAGTATTATCTTGTTCCCCAAATTACCTACTAAGTAAGATGTTAGGTTTTGACTACATCTTATCTATGTTGTATTATCATGATGTGTCTACAACGGTTTGAGGCTCTTCATATTCCTGAATCAACCAGATGCCATTGGGCTACATTGGCACGTGATAGGGTCCAATGGAAATGTTACTGGCACCCGCTCGAGCAAATCACTGAATAATGGGATTCAAGTGATCAAGTGATCAAGTGATGTGTCTACACTTCTCACACATAGCATAATTTAGAAGAAAATGCTTACAACTATAATAACATGGATAATCAAATTGTGACTTTATCATCTAAATAAATACAAATTATTCCCTCCTCATATTATCAATTTGTAATTTGAATCATTTTCACTTCTTTTTTACGTTAATCCTTATTTTTTTTCTAGCATTCATAAACATTAAGAAAAACTAATGTTGAGAGTTAACATTGATTGAATAAGTTTTTATGTCATGGAAACTGTCAGTTTATTCAGAATCAATATCTTTTCCCAATAAAAATAGGGTTATCCAATGGCCATATTAGGTCTGAGAATACTGAGGCTGATTTCAATTAAGCTATTCAGCCAAATTCACACAAGTAGGGTGCTTAAACTATTATTAAGCAGAACTCTTTTCCCCTTCTTTGTGAACCTTTGCATTCTTGGTATTGAATTTAGTTGTATAACTTCCTAGATACTAACTTATACGAAAAATGTTAACAGGCATGAACTGAGCAAAGATTTTAACTCTGCTTCATGGGTTTAGCTTGCCCTCTGCATTCTGTTTCTCTGATACAAGAACATGCTTCAGATGGATGCTTCCCATCAGTCTGGGTCACTTTGTGGTCCAAAGGTCAGAATCTCCACGGAGGAAGCTGTTAGTCCTAACAGCTTGCAGGAATCAAGTCATAGCACAAACCTTAGTTAAAACTATAATTAACAGACCAGAACTCAGTCAAGTCATCATAATGCAGCCCTATGTTGAAGAGTACAAATTACTGTTCTAAGTTTGGGAGTATTTTATTGGTACTTTTTTCTTTTGGACTGACCACATATTTTTGTTCTCTCTTTCAAATTCACATATTGACATCTAATCCTCAAGTGATGATATTTGGAGATGGACCTTTGAGAAAGGTCATGAGGTTGAATTGTTCATGAATTGAGTTAGAAGAGACAGAAGAGAGATGAGAATATATACATAAAACATGATGTGTCTTCATGCAAGGATAGATCAAGAAGGCATCCATCTGCACACAAGAAGAGGGTTTTTTTTTTTTTTTTTTTTGCTTTTTGGGTCACACCCAGCGACGCTCAGGGGTTACTCCTGGCTCTGCACTCAGGAATTACTCCTGGCAGTGCTCGGGGGACCATATGGGATGCCAGGGATCGAACCCGGGCCGGCATAGGCCAGCTACATGCAAGGCAAGCACCCTACCCGCTGGGCTATCGCCTCCGCCCCAAGAAGAGGGTTTTTGTCAGGTTCCAGGACTGGGAGAAGTTTGTTAGAGCAGCCCAAGCTACAACATTTGTTTTCCAGCATTACAGAAAAGATATAGATAGTAAGTTGAGAGCAAAGATTAATATCTATGTCTACTAAACACGCTGAGGCAGCAACACTCACTTTTACTCTATATTCCCTCTCTGTGAAAATAATACAGGAGATAATTGAACACAAGGTTGATGGCACCAAAATCCGAGGAATATAGACTAAAGAGATTTTAAAAGACAAAGAAGAAGGAAAATCAGGACAATGAATATGGATGTTGGGGATGTTAGAGGTATCTTGGGAAGTAGATCATTTATGAGGTGAAAGTTCTCCCTCATCCTTCTGCTCAATCCCCAAAGGCACACCTCCTCTGCCACCTACTGCTCCAACCATCACCTTTGGAAACTACAGAAAAGACAAAACTGATTTGAAACATGCTGGTCAAATGAAAGAAAACGAATGTAAAATATATCCTGACTCTGTTTTATGTATATATTCTCATCTTTCATTAAAACAGATTGGTAAATGCTTCTGCCTATATTTCCAATGACTGGGAGGATCCAGAAAACCACTTATAAGTCAGTATTTAACAAATGCTCAAATATAAGTGGATTCTTTTTGAAAGCAATATCACGTTCTGACGGAATGGAGACCCAGAAATTCACAATAGTGGTTTTCATTAAAGAGCATCCTTGGCACTTTTTATGGCAAAAATTATTAGCACTTGTCTTTTGGCAAAACTCCAAGGAAAGCAATTATATTATACCTGTTCATACTCCTCCCATAATTTCAAATATCATTCTTCTTGCTTCCTTCCTTGAAACAATGTGATGTTACTGTGAAAGTGTAATTTAATTCCAGAAGTCAGTGAGCCATAGTTTCTCTATTCTTAATATGAGAGCTTTTAGAGTTTTAATTAACTAATTGTTATAAGGCAATTATATGAAAAGAAATATGGTATTTATAACATTGTTATCAACTGATTTTATGACACTTTAAGTCAGTAAAATAAAGATAGAGAGATAAACTTGAAAACCTTCTTGACCTCTTCCATTCCCTATACTCATGATATTTTAGGGAATTTGTATGAGAACTGAGGCCCCTCTAGCAATACTTACTGCTGAATTTATATATAAGTTTCACCTTATGAAAGGTAGAACTACATTAAAGCAAGAATAAGTGAGCCTAGATTTTACTTTGCTTTTGGAATTTGAAATTTATTGAATAAATTTAATAAATACCTTGAACCTAGGATTTATAATAATGCTTTATTTTTTTTTAACGTCAGCAAGGTTTTATTTGGGGAGAGCGCAGGGAGAGCGCAGGCTGGTCCTTCTTGGCTAGGATCTCGAGGTGTCTGTGTTTGGGGCGTTCCCATTAGGTATTCTTGTCTTCGGCAGCTTGGCACCCTTCTAGAAAGCACCCTCCAAGGTGCTACTCACCACCACCCTGGCTTGGGGCTCCTGGCTGCAAAACTGGATGGTTTGAAGGTCTAACCATACCTTGGGCTCATCCGTCCTCTCGGGTCACAGCCCAATTCTGTTAACGAGCATAGGTCTCTTGTGGCTGGTCACTGCTAAGAGAGAAGCCTGGACACAGTGGAATGAAGCCAAATTCTTGTCTCTGCCCTGCCCCAGCCCATAGTTGCTTTCTTGCTTTTCCCTCAGTTGGCACGTTTTCATCATGCTGTGGCCAGACAGACTGGACGTTCCTCCCTGCCTTCGCTGACAGTTCTCTGGCTACTCTGAGCCAGATAAAGAGTGCTCAGGCGGACTCTTGGCTTGTCGTCTGGCCTCCACGGATCCCCCAACTGTGCCTTCCCTCTCTAGCGGCCCGGTGACCTCCTCCTCCTGTTCTCAACTATTACCGAGCAATCACTGTTAAAGCATTAACTAATAATTATTTTTTTTTTTTAATTTTCCCCCCAAATATTATTACACCATTTTAGACATACAATTGCAAGATGCTCATGTAGAGTTTTGGATCTACAGTGTTCCAACACCCATCCCTCCACCGAAACCCATCTACCATCACCAATGTCCCCACCTCCCCCCCCTCCGCGCACCCTCAACTACTTGGCAGATTCTGTATGTCATTTCTTTCGTCTTTATATCTCCTTCCCGATAAACTTTCCTGCTCTTCGTGGAATACAGTGCATTAAAAAGACATTACTGTTTCACTATTTTAGTGGACCCGGCGGCTGCAAGCGGCCGCGCGATCTGGGCTCTCGAACTGGTTTTGCTCTGTTGATCTGGTCGTGAGGCATTTTCTCAGCGTCCGGACAGCGAAGATGGTGGCTAGTGTGATGGGCGAAGTTTCATCTGGCTGCTTCCGGGACCCCCCAGAGGCGATGGGCCAACACCCAAAACCCATCTGCCCTCCTCGGGATCCCATCGTCAGCTGGGCTCGGCGCGAGCCAGGCTCCAGTCTCCCCAGCCGCTTGCGAAGCTCTGCATACTGGTTCCCGGCAGCTCCTGGGCGGGTCCACCAGGCTCGACAAAATGGAGGGGGTATAATAATGCTTTTAAACCATGCTCTCCCACAACTTGAGTGATTCTCTAACTTATATTAATCTGAATTCTCTAGATAAATACCACCAATAGAGTGTGCTGCATATATGTAATAACAAATGCATGTTACATGCAAAAGAGAATGAGTCCTTGCCTTATGGATTTATTTTTACTGATTTTTGTTAATTTAGTTGGTAAATGTGTAGGTTGGTGTTGGATGACAGGCTTAGCTAGCGTGGAAGCTTTGCTGTCTTATCTACTCACAGTTTAATCTATTTACATGTTCTTAAACCAAGGTTCATACTAATGAGATCTCTCTTCTATGTAAACACTGATAGAGGGTGTGGCAGTTACAGAAGTCACCTTGACTCTGAATGAGAGTCTTCTGACTTATTATTATACATCTATTAAGACTTCTATTGTTTTCTAGATTTAGAACAGCTCCTCTTTATACCCACTGGACCCAGCATGGGACAGTCAGGAGACTACCACCCTGGCTACATTGAGACTATCTTTAAGATTATAGGAAAGATCATACCAATTTGCCCTCAAGCAGGTGAGTGTGACCCTTTCAGTATATAGAGATCTAGATACTCAGAATCACCCTCATGCAGGTAATAAATAAGAAAGACCTTGTGGGTACCATCTAGACTACATGAAGCCCATGAAATTAAGATGTATTACCTTAAACCAGCCACCCTTCTTTCTCCAGTGTTTTACATAAGAGATAATCTGGGAAGAAGGGATTAGTCCTTGGCATAATATTTGCTTATACCTGTGGTAGGGTGTGGCACCACCCTTCTACACTCTTCTACTATCTAGAAGTTGTTTAGGGTTCTTTGTTGGCAGGACCCCTCCTTGAAGTTCGGATTACTTTGGTATATATAAGGGGACTGACTTGAGACACTCATCCCTTTTTTGGGTAGGTCTCCTCTTTGGTAAGACTCTTTCTTGGGTGAGATCCTCTCCCTTTGGTGGGACTCCTTTCTGGTAGGACTCTCTTTAGTGGGACTCCTTTCTTGTAGGATCCTCTTTGGTGAGAGACTTGGGCTCTCATGTATGGATAGTCTAATTTCTGACCAGAGCTAGAGTTCTTTCATTATATTGTATTGCAGTGGTAGAGCTTTTGTACTATTAAAAGCCTTTTTTGGAACTGTGCCGGACTTTTGAGTTTTCATCCATTCCTGGCGGCCTCAGAGGTAGAAGAGAACTTCTGCCTTGATACTGTTGGGGACCCCAGCAGCTCCCCAACAGGTTGATATTTGTTCCTAGAATACAGCTTCTTTTTTTTTTTTTTGGCTTCTATCATTTTTCCAAGGTTGATTGGGGCACAGGTACCCAGATACACAGGCAAACTCAAGGTTGCCTTTAGTTCCCCTTCTCAAGGTTGCCTTTAGTTCCCTTTCCAGTGTAATCATATTCCCAACTAAAACATTTTGCCATTTTACTTCCAATACCAAGGGCATTAGAATGACTTGATTCTGCTCTCTGTGTGCTATTTCAACACATTTTCCTTCTGAAGCAAAAAGGAAGAAAATGTTCCTTCTCTTTCCAAAAATAACCTTTTCTACCTTTCCTGGAATTCTTGCTCTATCAACCATTTCTTCTCTTTCCATTTCTACGTATTTCCATTAGAAACTCCTACTTACGGGGCCGGACTGATAGCACAGTGAGGAGGGCATTTGCCTTGCACGCGGCCAACCCAGGTTTGATCCTTGGCATCCTATGTGATCTCCCGAGCACCACCAGGACTAATTCCTGAGCATTGCCGGGTGAGACCCAGAAAGGAAAAATAAAAAAAAAAAAAAAAAAAGAAACTCTTATTTCCCTAGTATAACTAGGTCCCACTTAATCACAAATACGAGACATAATCTTAATTCTGTTGTGACCACGATCCGGTACTTGACCTGTTTTGTTCTTCACTGTCATATTTCAGGGAAACCATATTCCTTTGCAGAATGGAAAATAGAAACCTTCCTAATATGCAAACCCAAAAGCCTCTTAATAAATTCTGTGATCCAACCAGAAAGTTGATCCATGCTCCTTCTCATTTCCACTTCCCATACTAACATACCCAGACATATTGCTGACTTCAAAACCATTCTGATTTATGGGCCGGAGCGATAGCCCAGAGGGTAGGGCATTTGCCTTGCATGCGGCTGGCCTGTGCCAGCCGGGTTCGATCCCGGCATCCCATCTGGTCCCCCGAGTACCGCCAAGAGTAATTCCTGAGTGCAGAGCCAGGAGTAACCCCTAAGCGTCGCTGGGTGTGACCCAAAAAAAAAAAAAAAAAAACATTCTGATGGGGGCCAGAGCACAGCGGGAGGGCATTTGCCTTGCATGCAGCCGACCCGGGTTGGATTCTTAGAATCCTATATGGTTCCCTGAGCACCACCAGGAGTAATTCCTGAGTGCAGAGCCAGGAGTAACCCCTAAGAAAAAAAGCAAAAAAAAAGTTAATTCATTAATTATAAAAAGAAAGGCATGGAATGCCTTCAAGAGCATAGAAGAAATAGCTAAAAGGACAAAGAACCTCCCGCTCCGGGCACATCTCTTTTTTGTTTTTAATTTTTATTAAATATTTTATTATACCACCGTGAGATATACAATTACTCTTTGACTCCACCATTCTCCCTGCATTAACATATGCCTCAGAGACCTGGGCCCTACGAAAGCAGGATGAGAATGCTATTCGGGTCTCCCAGAGAGGAATCGAAAGAGCTATGCTAGGAATATCACGCCTCACTCAAGTGAGAGAAGGAATCCGGAGTTCTGACCTCCGTCGCTATTCCAGAATCAGGGACACTGTCCCGTTTGCCAAGGCATCAAAAATCAGATGGGCTGGACATGTAATGCAATTTGGAGATGACCGCTGGACTAAAGCTGTTACCGATTGGATCCGATGGGACGCCAAAAGATCACAAGATGGTCAGACTTCTTCATCAAGACCCTGAGGGAATGGTTTGAGGCTCTTCACATTCCTGAAGCAACCAGATGGCATTGGGCTACACTGGCACGTGATAGGGTCAACTGGAAATGTTACTGGCGCCTGCTCAAGCAAATCGATGAATAATGGACGTCAAGTGATCAAATGATCAAGTGAATTATTTAAAAAATTCTGATTGTTCTTGGCATTCCTTTTCCCCTGTGGCAAAGTATCTCAAATATAATGTTTATAAGAGAACCTCTGGAATCAGGAAACAGTGCAGGGACCAGAGCATATGGCTAGCATGCTCCCCATTTTCATCCAATTCCTTGAACAACATGGTCCCCCAAGTAACTTTGAGTGCAGCTCTCAAGGAGCCCAAGTAGTGCTGGGTAGAGGCGTGAAGGCCTCCATCACCACAAGGGGTAGCCCTTGGGCTATCTGACACCAAAGGTTCCAAACAGCATCACATTCAATTCTTGCATCGTTCCAATTGACTGAACATTGCAGCTGGGTTCCCTGAACCTCATAAGAACCACTTAGAAACCTTGTTTCTTTCTCCTCCTCCACTCCTAAGAGACAGAAAGAAAATTATTGACAATTTGTTAAAAAATATAAATTACTGGGGGCCGGAGCCATAGCCCAGCGGGTAGTTTGCCTGGCACGCGGCTAGCCCATGCCGGCCCAGGTTTGATCCCTGGCATCCCATATGGTCCCCTGAGCACCGCCAGGGAGTAATTCCTGAGTGCAGAGCCAGGAGTAACCCCTGAGCATAGCCGGTTATGACCCAAAAGCAAAAAAAAAAAGAAATATATATATATATATATATATATATATATATATATATATATATAAATTACTGGGTAGAGGGATGTAACTCAACAGCAGAACATATACTTTGTATGTATGAGGCCAGATATATGTGTATATATTTAAACACATATTTATTCATATATATGATATATATTCATACACATAGATGTTTATATCTAAAATACTCACACATATATTCATACACATAGATGTTTATATCTAAAATACACACTCACATTTCTCTATATATATATTCCTAATTTT